>PVIU01032800.1:0-13129 GCA_004026605.1 Ondatra zibethicus | reverse complement strand
TTTTTTGAAAGCTTACATGGTACCTCCTGGTACCATAAAGCTAGTCCTCAGGGAGGGTGAATTCTGGTCAGTTCTAGCTAATGGGTCTCTGGGCCCTGTTTTTGAAGTACATGCCACCTTCAGCAATAGGTACTTACCTTCCAGCTCTGAGGAATAACCAAGGACAACAGCAGTAAGCTTTATTTTGGTGAGTTTCTTAGACAGCCCTGGACAAAACTCAAAAGAGTACTTCTCATGTCAGGTATTGAGTTTTTGTTAGGTGGTCTTTGGCTCTTTGAAGAAGTACCATCAGCACAGATGAAAATATTTCAACAAAACCATGTATGTATATAAGTATTTAATTAGATGTGTTATAGGGTTTTTAGGTAAATGGTTAATAGTATCATTTCTTATGGCCTTTTCAGTCATCCATACTGCTATTTTATCCCTCCCATCTTCCTATATCTACCTCTCTCCCCGTCCCTACATGATTACTTATATCCTGTTATTTCCCTTTACCCTCCTCCCTTCTCCTTCCGTATTTACCTCCCTCGCCCTCTGTACAGAGCCTCCTTCCCATTTCTGCTATCAGATCATTGTATCCCTACCATTCTTCTTTGCCCTCTTCCAACCTTCTTCTGTATTTGCCTCCCTCCCCTTTCCTAATGAACCCCCTTTCCCACTTCCCTGATCAGATCACTTGTAACCTGCTATTCCCCTCTCTATTGCTCCTAAACTCTCCTATTCTAGCAATGGTCCCATTATACTTTGCTGGTTTCTGTAGTCACTATAGACAATATATTCACATTTGAAGATTTGGAGCTAGGAACCACCAATTAGAGAACATGCAACTTTTGTAGGACAATTTTCAAACTCACAATTTTAACAGAATCCAGTTACAATAGGGTGAAACTACCATTTTGCTTATTTGTTATATAAGAATTCTATATTTGGGACTAAATTACAGCTTGAAATGAGAAACTTTCAACTCTTTTTAAATAAAGTAATTGTAGTTTATTGGTGATTGAACAATGGGAGCTGAAATGGGGACTCTCCTGTCTTCCACTAAAAAGTCCAGTCTCAAAGATGCTACCAATTTCATCCTTGTCAGTCTGTAAAGATTAATATTTGTTAATATTTTTGTCCACATTGGTATTAGGGTATGTTAGATGATGGAAGGCTGATCTCAACATAGCACTTAACCCACACATAGATTTTGATTGTTGATTTCTTCATCTTCTGGTCCACTGAAAACTCCATGCCTGTCTTTTTTTATCATCCCTTTTCTGCCGCTAGCTGTTTGTTGTCTTTGGGGCTTGATTATGTTCCCACGAGGTTGGTTGGTTTCGGTGGTTTAACTGTTCTTTATCACATGGCCATAGCAATGGTAGTTTAATGTTTAAATGTCTGTTCAGCCAAAATGTTCTTTCTTGATCAGGCTCACTGGCCCTGATTCTGAAGAGAAAGGTGGGGGAGAGGAACTTCTGGATTGTCACAGCTTGACAGAGGAGCAAAGTATCAGGCATGATGTTACAGATCGATTTACATGGACAGGTCTTTCTAGGCTCCAGGTATATACCATAGAGTGTAGTGTCAAGTACAGGAGTAGGACGGGAACGCTTTACTGGGAGTGATGAAGGACAAAGGTGCACTTTTTGTATATCGCATACAGGAGGATGATCGAGCGTAGCATCTGCTTGCACATAGCCACGGTCATCTCAATCTGAGGCGCCTTGAGGCCTGTGGGCCATTTTTGCTCCTTGCTGACAACTTTAGAGAAGGCTGATGTGTCTGAAACTCTGAAGGTTCCAGTCCACTTAGGTGGCTGGACTGTAATAGCCCTGCCAAAGACAGCATCCACTCCAATGAGGCATACGGGCTTGGGCTTCATAACCACTATTTTCTTCTTGTCAGTGGTCTCTTGCTCTGATGCTTGGCCAGGTGCATTATCCACCAGTGGGCTGTCTAAGTGAAAGCGCCTTTCTATTTCAAGGTCAGAAGGGGTCTGTGGGACGAAATGAGAGACCCTAAAAGGGTGTTTGGATGAAAGAGTAGGTGTTGTGTGCCGCAGCCATCGCAAATTCTCGTCCAGTGGGGTCCATGGTGAAAAGAGCTGGTATTCTGCCATTGACAGCCAGACCACACTCCCGCAGACGGTCGCAGCTGAGTCTTTTCTCTTTTCTCCACCCGGCACCTAGCAACCTTTGTGACGCAGACCACCAGAACTTGACCAATAGCAGGGCTGGAGGCTGGGGGCTGGAGGTGCCCCTCTGTGAGGTGTCGGAACCTGCCTACTGCCCAGTCCTCAGAAAATGAGTTGTGGGACTCTGGAGACCAGGCCCCCTTTTTTGCCACATCATCATGTTATGAGTGAAAGATGATAGTTTAGAATTATTTTCTGATGCGCAATAAAAGTGAATAGGAAATAAGATGTTATAATTATACCAGTAATGTAGAACGTATCACTAGGTCACCTTTCAAAGCATCTTAAATAACATAGCATAATGAAAGCAATGAACAAACTCAGAAAGACTTTTTCCCTATTCTTCATTTTTCTTCTTTGTGGTTCTCTCCTCATTGGATGTTTCTGTTCAGAAAAACTCAGCTGTGGTGTTAGAATATGTTTTCTTTATCTTGTTCTGTGTTATTTTTGTCTTATTTTTTGTTTTGTTTGTTGGTTTCTTCAAGAGCAAGTTGTGTGTTGCAGCTGGAACTCACTAGCACATGTGAGGCTCTGAGTTCTGTCTCCAATGCTAAAAAAAAATCAAAAATAATGGCTTGCTAAGTAGACTAGTCTAGTCTTGAACTTTCTATATTGCCCAGACTGACTTTGACCTTGCTTTTTATCCCTAGGTATCCTAGTACACTATGTAACTCATGTTAGCCACCAAACCATGATCTTCCTGCCTCAGTTCCCCAAATGCTAGAACTACAGTTGCACACCATAATTCCTGTGCTTGTTCTGTTTTTTTTAATCTATCATTGAAGACAGAGGGACATTCATAAGTATGAAGTAATGCCAATGGCATTAGAGAGCAAAGCTCCAAGCAGGCGGAAAAAGAGGGGGCATTTGTCTCAGAGTCTCAAGTACCTCTATGCAGGTTTGAAAGTCAAAGTGAAACAAAATCAGTGAGCTTTCTGGTAAGAGGAAAGGACAGATGTCCTTGAGAAGAGTCAAGGGCAGGCTTCAGGAGAGGAATAGATGCCTAAGTTCTTAAGTAGCAGTTATAGAAGTGATAGGGAGGCTTTGAGGGTACACTGAAGTAGTCTTTCACTAAAGTTGAGGGGGAAGAGCAAAAATATCTTGGTGTACTAACTTCCTTATCAAAATACATTTTTCATTTTCATTTTTAAAATTTCATCTTACATTCCATCTACTGTTCTCCGTTCCACTCCCCCCCCCCAGCTTTCCCCTAACCTACCCCCTATCCACTCCTCCTAATGGGTAAGGACTCCCATGGGAAGTCAACAAAACCTTGTTCATTAAGTTGGGGCAGAACCAAGCCCCTTCCCTGTAACATGAGGGCCAGGCTGCTTGTCGGGGTTTCTGTCCTGCCTGGTTCCTGCAGCCATTTAGCCCCAAAGAAAATCACACAGAGGTGTATATTAGGTTATAAACTGATTGGCCCATTAGCTCAGGCTAAGTATTAGTTCTTATAAGTTATATTAACCCATTGTTCTTATCCATGTCAGCCACATGGCTCAGTATCTTTTTCAGCGAGGCAGGTCACATCCTGCTTCTTTGGTGGTCTGGGCAGGAGTGGGGAAAGTGTTTCCTTCTTCCCAGAATACTCCTGTTCTTCTGGCCCCACCTTTACTTCCTGTCTGGTTTTCCCACCTATACTTCCTGCCTGGCCAATCAGCGTTTATTTAAAACATGATTGACAGAATACAAATAATTCTCCCGCACCACTTCCCACTGCATTAAGGCCAAGCATGACATCCCACCATAGCGAATGGGCTCCAATAAATTAGTTCATGCACCAGGGATAGATCCCAGTCCTGCTACCAGGAACCTCACAGATAGTCCAAGCTTCACCACTATCTCTCACTCATGGAGAACCTAGTTTGGTCCCATGGAGGCTCCACAGCTATCAGTCTAGAGTTCATGAGTTTCTATGAGCTTGGTGCAGTTGTTGCCGTAGATATCTCCATCATGATCTTGACCTCCCTTGCTCACATATTCCTTCCTCCATCTCTTCAGATGGATTCCCAGAGCGCAACCTGGTGCTTAGTTATGGATCTGGTTCTGTTAGCTGCTGGATGAAGGCTCTATGATGATAGTTGGGGTATTCACCAATCTGATTACAGGGGAAGGCAAGTTCGGGCTCCCTCTCCACTATTACTAGGAGTTTTAGCTGAGGTCATTTTTGTGGATTTTTTTTCATATTCTTTTATTTTTTTCATTCAAAAACAATTTACATTTCCTCCCCTTCTCCCAGTCCCCTCCCACTCCCCCTCCCCCTCCTCCCTCCCCCTGCTTCCTTAAAAGAGGGCATGGTACCCTGGATTCTTGCCAATACCCCTAGCACCAAGTTTCTCCCTAATCCCATAATGGCTCTCTCTATCAAGATCTCTTTTATTGCTCTCCCACTCTGTCCCTCTCTTCCCTTTGACCATCTTGTTCCCTCATGTTCTCATCTCCCAACCCCACCTCTTTACTGTCCTCCTTCATGTCCAGTTTTCTCAGGAGCGCTCATTTATCTCCCCGTTTGAGGGTGATCCATGCATCCCTCTTCTGGATCTCCTTGTTACCTAGCTACTCTGAAGCTGTGGATTATAGTCTGGTTATCCTTTGTAAATATCTAATATTTACTTATGAGTGAGTACATACTGTGCTTGTCTTTCTGAGTCTGGGTTATCTCACTCAGGATGGATTTTTTTCTAGTCCCATCCGTTTGTCTGCAAATTTCATGAGATCATTTTTCACAGCTGAGCAATACTCCATTGTGTAAATGCACCACATTTTCCTTATCCATTCGTCTGTTGAGGGGCATCTAGGTTGTTTCCGGGTTCTGGTTACTACAAATAATGCTGCTATGAACATTGTTGAGCAAGTGTCCTTGTGGTATGATTGAACATCCTTTGGGTATATGCCCTGGAGTGGTATCGCTGGGTAGTGAGGTATATTGATTCTCAATTTTCTGGGAAACTGCCACACTGGTTTCCAAAGTGGCTGTACAAGTTTGCACTCCAGCAAACCAGCAGTGGAGGAGTGACTCCCTGACTCCACATCCTCTCCAACATAGGCTGTCCCCAGGACTTTTGATCTTAGCCATTCTGACAGGTGTAAGATGGTATCTTAGAGTCATTTTTGCATTTCCCTGTTGATTAAGAATGTTGAGCAATTCTTTAAATGTCTTTTGGCCATCTGACATTCTTCTGCTGAGAATTCTCTGTTTATCTCTGTACCCCATTTTTAATTGGATTATTTTGTGTTTGATGTCTAGTTTCTTGAGTTCTTCATATATTTTGAAAATCAGCCCTCTGTCATATATGGGGTTGTTGAAGGTCTTTTCCCATTCTTCAGTTTGTCGTTTTGTCTTATTTACTGTGTCCTTTCCTTACAGAAGTCTTTAAGTTTCAGGAGGTCCCATTTGTTGATTTTTTTCACAGTGTCTATGCTACTGGTGTTATATTTAGGAAGTGGTCTCCTGTGCCTATGTGTTACTTCCCACTTTATCTTCTATCAGATTCAATGTAGCTGGATTTATGTTGAGGTCTTTGATCCATTTGGACTCGAGATTTGTTCATGGTGATAGATATAGATTTGTTTGCATTCTTCTACATGTTGACATCCTGTTATGCCAGCACCATTTGTTAAAGATTCTTTCTTTTTTCCATTGTTCCATTTTGGCCTCTTCATCAAAAATCAGGTGTTCATAGGTATATGGATTAATTTCAAGGTCTTTGATTCGATTCCATTGGTCCACATGTCTATTTTTATGCCAATACCAAGCTGTTTTTATTACTGTAGCTCTATAGTAGAGTTTTAAGTCAGGGAAGATGATGCCTCGGGAACTTCCTTTCTTGAGAAGGGTCAAGGGCAGGCTTCTGGAGAGGAATAGATACCAAAGTTTTAAAGTAGCAGTTAGGGAAGTGTTGTGAAGGCTTTTTGGTACACTGAAGTAGTCTATAACTGAAGAGCAAAAGTATCTTGGTGTATTCACTTCCTTACCAAAACAAATTTATATAAATGAAATTATAAGATTATTTGTGAAAGCACTTGGCAACCCTAAATATAAGGAAGAAGCATGGTTAGGATAGAAACATAAGTGAAAATAAAAATATCCATCTAATTTTTCTATAAGAGGTCACACCAAGTTAAGACAGATGTTTTAATAATAAGTATGGTCCACTGGTCATCTTAATAGTGTTTTTATGGTATTTCGGGAAGAAAGTATGATTTCTCTATACAGTTTCCATGTAGGCCAGTTTCCTGCCAACTATGCTGAGAATTGACACAGTAAGAAAAATACTGAAGACATAAAAATTAAGTTAGTTCTGAGAAGGGTTAAATCTTTTCCTGTATTTACATCCTACTACAGCAACACACAAATCGTTACAAGTTAAGATTATCATAACAATTGATTTTTTTGGTCAATACATTTTGATTTTCAGTTACAATTTTAAGTGATCACTTGCCAGGGAGATTGTTGAGTTCTTCAGAATCTGTTTTGAGTCACTCACTGTATACAGCTATGTCAATTACTTTTCTATTGCTGTGATAGAACACTGTGACCAAGGCAACTTATAAAAGAAAGTATTAAAATGGACTTCTAGTTCCAGAGGGTAATAGTTCCTGTTGGTAGAGCAAAGGCATGGCAGCAGAAACAGCTGAGAACTCACATGTCAGATCACAAGCAGAAGGTAAAGAGAAATAGCATGGTGACAATGGCATGAGACTTTTGAAACCTCAAAGACCACCCTGTCATACACCTCCTCCAACAAGCCCATACCTTCTAATACTTCCCAAGAGGTTCCGTCAACTGAGGTCCAAGTATTAAAACATATGGGCCTATAGTGGACATTCTCATTCAAACTAGCACAGCAAAATACAATCAGGTCAGAATACGTTAGTGTTCAGTATCATAACTTAATTTTCAGACTTAATTTGATATAATTCTATATATTGTTATGGCCTTAAGAACTTAATCCTTTGAGTTGTTTTAATTCTTATTGTATTTTTTCAAAACAGGGTTTCTCTGTGTAACAGCCATGGTTGTCCCGGAACTTTCTTTGTAGCGCAGGCTGGTCTCAAACAGAGATCCACCTGCCTCTGTCTCTCAAGTGCTAGGATTAAAGGTGCATACCAGCACTACCCAGAATGGGTCATTTTCTTTATTAATCATATTGGCCAAATATAAAAATTATCAGAGAAGAGTCAAATAAAACAAATAAGCTCCCATAACATTAAACCAAAATTAATTTTATTATATCTTATAAAACTAAATACAGAAATAACAAATAATCAAGGAAATTCAAAACATTATTATATATAATCTAAAGTATTATTCTACCACTACAAATAATAATGATTAATTTGACGTTATCAAAACATTTCACTATCTTTTCTCATAAATGTGTATGAATATTTTTATTCAAAATCATGGAGTGACTGCCAATGAGTTTCTGGCAAAGGAAATTTTAGGTTTACTCATTTCCCTCTGATGTTGCTGTAGTTTTCATCTATGACATAAATGGACAATAGGCAGAAAACTGTAAGAGTCCACAAATTGTGTGACATCTCTAGGACATCTGAGTATTCACATGGGTCCAAATAATTGTCCCACCTTTTTCTGTGCTACTGAGGGTCCTATTCAGGGCTTTGACTTCCAGGGTAAGTGTTCCATACTGAACTATAGCCCCACCCAAGTTGACTGTCATGTAAACCTCTGGCTTCTGAGACTAGGGAAAGTGACAGAGGCTATGGAAAGTTTGGAAAGAAGGTACATACTGAGCAAGAATTGACCAATACAGATGAAGAGGAAGTTTGCCTGGCAGCATCCACCTGTGGCCATCTCCATCTGAGGAGATGGAGTCACACACTCAATCTTTTCTTTCTGTGGGAAGATCTCCCTATGAAGAAATTGGGAAAAGTACAGAAGAAAAGCTCATATCTACATGCAGCATGAATAATAAAAACCCAGAAACAGATATTGGGGTTCAACCTGATGATCAGAAAAGCAAAGTAGCCAGCTACTGGCTCTTACCTCTACCTCAGAACAAAAATGGGCAATCCTGCCTGCACAAATCCTCAGATTGAGACTGAAAGTAAGACCTGTCTCATCCCTCCTTAGATTCCTCTCTAGAGCTGATCAAAGGCATGCACCACCACTGCCTGGCCTTTATGGCTAACTAGTGTGGCTGTTGGAATTATAGGTGTGTGCCACCATTGCCTGGCCTGTATGGCTGACTAGTGTGACTGCTTTGTGCTGATTTTCAAGTAAGCCTTATTTATTAAAACACAAATAATATACCACTCTATAATGTAGTAGGTCCTTCTGTTTATGTGTTGCTTTCATTGGTTGATGAATAAAGAAACTGCCTTGGCCTTTTGATAGGGCAAAACTTAGGCAGGCATGGAAAACAGAACTGAATGCTGGGAGGAAGGAAGCAGAGTCAGAGGGACGACATGGATCCGCAGCAGGAGGTAGATGTGCTGAAACTTTTCTGGTAGGACATGACCTCGTGGTGATACACAGATTAATAGAAATGGGTTACATAAAGATGTAGGAGTTAGCCAATAAGAAACTAGAGCTAATGGGCCAAGTAGTGATTTAAGTAATAGAATTTCTGTATTTTGGGGCTAAGCCAGCCGGGTGGCCAGGACAAACAAGCGGCCTGGCTCTCCTTGCAACAACTATATATACACTCGTTTATTTTACTAATGCAGAGATACATGTGCATTTCTTTTTACAAAAGCACAACTTTTTGAACCTTCCTGTCTTTAGTTGTCTATAGCTTTCCTGAATCATCAACATTAAATATGCTAAAGAAACATATTTGGAGTGAAATATTTAACATTCCCACAGATGATACAGTCCAAAGGCTTCTATATTTTCCACTCTCTGGCTGCCAGTGTCTTTTTCAAATGTCTTTTTTACCTCTCTATGGAGCATCTTAGTCATACTAGTAAGCCATTAACAAAGATACTGGGACCGTTTGTCTGATATTACTTGGTTGGCATCTAGAGGGTCATGTAACCTGGGAGGGAAAAGAGTTGGGCAAATAAGGGGTACTAAAAGAGGTCTAGCACACATATTGATACTTTCTGTCCATGGCCCTCACTAGGCTAGAGTTAAGAAGACAATAGTCATCCATATTGATTGGGCCTATCAGAGTCCGTTCCAGATTTGTGAGGTATGGTGGCATAATGGTTAATCGTTATCATCTCCCTGAATGGTTTTATAATAACTAGAGAAACATGGCTCTGGAAACTTCTGTGGATGAGTCTCTAGATGAGGTTAACTGAGGTTCGAAGATCTACCCCGAATGTGGCTGGTACCACTGTATGGGCTGGGGTCCAGAGCTGAATGAGAAGGAATGAGCTGAGCGACAGTGGTCATCACACCCTGCTCCCTGACTGAGGGTATAATGAGTGCACCCAGCTGCCTCCTGCTCCTGCCGCTGTGCCTTCCCTGCAACAACCAAGTTTATCCTCAAATAGTGAAGCAAGATACTCTTTGCTCGTTTTGACCCAGCAGTGGGAGAAGTAACTAGTCCAGTGTATTCTTCCTGATAAATGCATTATGGAATAGAAAAGGAAACAAACATAAATATGGGCCCATTTATCTATGATGAGAAAAATTCCAACAAGATTCCCTCAAGACATTAGTAAATACTGTAAACACAAGTCATAAAATAAAAAGTATTAATCGACTGCTAAAGTGCCTCTTTTTTTGGCCTAGTCTTTTTGCTTTATACTTTTTAATTTTCTTTCCTTTACTGAGAAATCGTTCTCACGCAATAAAATCACACAATGTATGAGAATTGTAAAATTGGTGAAAACTTATCAAGTTTATTTCCTATATAAGCTATGACTCTTCAAGGCATTTGAAGGTACTTGTGCAGTAGCTATTTGTGTGTGTGTGTGTGTGTTGACAACACTCATTGACAGGCTAGTTTGTCTGTATGGTAGTATCATAGTATAAATTTTATGGCTTAATTGATATAATTTTGTATCAAAACACTGAGAAATAAATTGTAAAATAGTTTATTTCTGACGGGAGAGAATTTACATTTTAAGTAGCTGGAAATCAGAACTGAGTCCTTTGCCTACAATTGAACACATTTAAATAATTAGGAGGGTTTTTCCACAGACTAACTTCTGACTTCAGCTATTTCTAGTTGGATTTCTCTTTGCTGTTTTAAATCCTAGGTGCTGTGCATATATCTGCACTGAGATAAAACTTCAGCCTTATCACCAAGTGAGTCGGGTCAGCAGGAAAGAGCAGTATTCTTAGAAGGTCTTCCTACACCAAGATGTCTAGCACTAACTCAAGTGCACACTCAAGCAACCAAGAATTGGATAACTGCAGCCTACATGTCCAGGCTGAATATATTCCTTATTTAGCTTCTATTCACAGTAATTCTACTGCTATTAAAAATGAGTAACAGGAATAATGGAAGAGATGTCAGGGTAGAGACAGTATTGTTAGCTAATGCCAGTTAAATCACATGCCATTTATAATACTTTTGTATAGAAATTCATAATCATTCAAATACATTGCTAAGGCCTTTACAAGAGGTTTGGAAGAAGTCCAGGGGAGTAAGGGCATCTGAAATAGGCATGAGTTTTCATAGTTTTACAAACGAAAAAGTAACTTCATCACTGGCTCAGTGCTATGGTTCAAATATGTCCCCAGAATTTACGAATCAGAAATTGGAGGAATTTTTGAGGTAGGACATCAAAGAAGAATTTGTGTCATAAGAGTTGTGTTCTCCTTAAGTGTCTTTTGGCCATTTGAGATTCTTCTGTTGAGAATTATCTGTTTAGTTCGGTACCCCATTTTTAATTGGGTTATTTGGAATTTTGATGTCTAATTTCTTGAGTTCTTTATATGGAGATCAGTCGTTTGTCTCATGTGGGGTTGGTGAAGATCTTTTCCCATTCAGTAGGCTGCCTTTTTTGTCTTATTGACTGTGTCCTTTGCTTTACAGAAGCTTCTCAGTTTCAGGAGGTCCCATTTATTGATTGATGCTCTTATTGCCTGTGCTACTGGGGTTATATTTAGGAAGTGGTCTCCTGTGCCCATACATTAGCGGTTGCATCCCACTTTCTCTTTTATCAGGTTCAGTGTGGTCGGATTTATATCGAGACATTTAATCCATTTGGACTTGAGTTTTGTGCATGGGAATAGATATGGATCTATTTTCATTCTTCTACATGTTGACATCCACTTATGTAAACACAATTTGTTGGTGATGCTTTCTTTTTTCCATTGCAAGTTTTTAGTTACTTTGTCAAAAATCAGGTGTTCATAGGTGTGTGGATTAATATCCACGTCTACTGATTCTATTCCATTGGTCAATGTCTCTGTTTCTATGCCAATACCAAGCTGTTTTCATTACTGTAGCTCTATAATAGAGCTTGATGTCAGGGATATTGATGCCTCCAGAAGTTCCTTTATTGTACAGTATTGTTTTGGCTATCCTGAAGTTTTGTTTTTCCATATAAAGTTGAATATTGTTCTTTCGAGGTCTGTAAAGAATGCCAAATAACCCTTGGAATTGGGACACTGTGCATGGCTCAGAGTTGCAATCAGCTCTGCCATGCTGGACTGTGCAGAGGCGGGCAGGAACCACTGTATTTACAATAATAAAGGCACAGATTAAGTTTTAGACTGGGCAGGCAAACAGGCTTTTACCATATTACCCCTACTAATCATGCAACTTAAGTTTTTAAGAAGCACTTAGCATTTTAAGAAGTGCTCCTGGACAGTAAAGAATTACAAGATTCACAATAGGACAGATTCAGACATAAACGACCTCTAAATGGATCACAGTGTTGGATGGATGTACATAGGTTTGGGAGAGAGAAGAAAAAGAATATAGAGAGTCATGAAATAGTTAATGCTTTAAGAAAGGCTAGAGTCTTTAAAGAGACAGAGTACAGAGAGTCATAGATTAAAAGGAATAAAGAAAAATAAGCCACGTAAAAATGGAAAATTCACAGAATGTCTGGACTATATATATTGTGTTTTCTTTGAATTTTTTTTGACTGAAGGAGCTAAGTACAGAGAGACATTTCATTATATGGGCTGCTGAATTAAACCAGCATGTCTATTATAAAGATATCATGACTTCAGAATTTGGGTCTAAGGACATGTTGCTTGGGAAAAGAGGTTCTTCTTTTGTTTTCACAGAAGATGAGAACCTGGATTGCCTCCAGGTGAATATGGTTTCATGGACCAAGGCCTCCTGAAAGGTTGCCGTGAACACCCTCAAAAACTTACTTTGCTCAACTGCTGACTGAGATGAACCTAGCACACAGGATACACCATGAAAGACCTAATTAACAGCGCCCCCATACAGCAGGAAGCAGTTTGGAGAGAAAAATCTATGCCCATATTCCCAAATATTGTTTATAAAGGTTCCTTTAAATTTAAAGGGGGATATGATATAGAGATGAATAATTTGCATTGTTATGGATCTTGCTTTATTGATACAAATTTAAGGTCAATTTTGTTATATGTATATGTATTTCTGATCTTGATTAAGGTATTGTGATTGTGTAGCTCATTTAAAAATGTAATGTATAATTAAGAAATATAGGTTAATAGAGAGTCATCTTTAATAGTCAAGCTTCTAGTCATGTTAGTTAGATTTTCAATATGTGTAGAGATATATTTCAGTTAGATAGGTACTCTTCAAGTCTTTCAGAGATCTTCAGAATATGGTATTTAAATGTTTTAATAACTTAGGACTTTTCATGACAATGAGATACATCTGCTCTTGGCAGCACCAAGCTACTTCCTGAGAAAGATGAGCATTGAAGAGGCTCCTTATGGAGTTTGTTAGCCATTTGGGCAAAAAACTGCTCTTGCCTGGACTGTTGCATAAACTGGACATGAAGAACCTGCAGAGAGAGGAATGCTGAACTTGCCTAAAGGTGAGATGATCCTTCAGGGTTTCCTGATTCATGAAA
>PVIU01032799.1:0-13156 GCA_004026605.1 Ondatra zibethicus | reverse complement strand
CCTCGCCATATAATAATCAAAACACAAAACATACAGAATAAAGAAAGAATATTAAGAGCTGCAAAGGAAAAAGGTCAAGTAACATATAAGGGTAAACCTATCAGAATTACACCTGACTTCTCCTGCAGAAACTAAGAAACCATGGATGCCAGCCGAGAATACTATACCCAGCAAAGCTTTCTTTCACCATTGATGGGGAAAACAAGATATTCCGGGATAAAAACAAATTTAAGCAATATATAGCCACAAGCCCAGCCTTACAGAAAGTACTAGAAGGTAAACCACAACTAAAGGGAGCAAACAACATGCATATTAATACAGACATCTAACAACCCTACACCAGCTCAACTCAAAGAAGGGAGACACAAAAACTCTACCACCAAAAAGAAAATAACAGGAGTTAACAAGCACTGGTCATTAATAACACTTAATGTCAATGGACTCAACTCATCTATAAAAAGGCACAGGTTAAGAGAATGGATACAAAAACAGGATCCGACATTCTGCTGTTTACAAGAAACACACCTCAACCACAAAGACAGACATTATCTCAGAGTAAATGGATGGGAAAAGGTTTTTCAATCAAGCAGTCCGAAGAAACAAGCAGGTGTGGCTATACTAATATCGAACAAAATCGACTTCAAACTAAAATCAATCAGAAGAGATGAAGATGGACACTTCATACTCATAACAGGAAAGATTCATCAAGATGAAGTCTCAATCCTGAATATATATGCCCCTAATATAAAAGCACCCACATATATTAAAGAAACATTACTAGAACTCAAAGCACACATCAAACCCCACACACTAATAGTAGGAGATTTCAACACTCCTCTCTCACCAATGGACAGGTCAACCAGACAGAAACTTAACAGAGAAATACGAAAACTAACAGATGTAATGAATCAAATGGATTTAATAAACATCTATAGAACATTCCACCCAAACAGGAAAGAATATACCTTCTTCTCAGCATCTCATAGAACCTTTCGAAAATTGATCACATACTCAGTAACAAAGCAAACATCCACAGATACAAAAAGGTTGGAGTAACCACCTGTGTCTTATCAGATCACCATGGAGTAAACTTAGACTGTAACAACAATTCCACCCCCAGAAACCATTCAAATTCATGGAAACGGAACATTCAACTACTGAACCGCTCCTGGGTCAAGGAAGAAATAAAGAAAGAAATTAAAGTCTTCCTTGTATTCAATGAAAATAAAGAAACAACATACACCAACCTATGGGAAACTATGAAAGCAGTGCTAAGAGGAAAGTTCATAGCACTTAGTGCCTACATACAGAAAACGGAGAAAGCACACATTAGAGACTTAACACCACACCTGAAAGCTCTAGAAAAAAAAGAAGCAGACTCACCTAGGAGAAGTAGAAGACTGGAAATAATCAAACTGAGGGCTGAAATCAACAAAATAGAGATACAGGAAACAATCCAAAGAATCAATGAAACAAACAGCTGGTTTTTTGAGAAAATCAATAAGATTGACAAACCCCTTTCCAAACTAATCCAAAGGCAGAGAACACACAAACAAGATCAGAAATGAAAAGGGGGACATAACAACAGAGAGTAGGGAAATACAGAGAATCATTAGGTCTTACTACAAAAGCCTATATGCCACAAAGCTAGAAAATGTAAAAGAAATGGACATTTTTAGATAAATACCATATACCAAAATTAAATCAAGACCAGGTGAACAATTTAAATAAGTCTATAAGTCGTGAGGAAATAGAAGCTGTCATCAAAAACCTCCCAACCAAAAAAAGAAGTCCAGGACCAGATCGTTTTAATGCAGAATTTTACCAGAACTTCCAAGAAAAGCTGATACCTATACTCCTTAAGGTGTTTCACATAATAGAAACAGAAGAGTCATTGCCAAACTCTTTTTTTTTAAGCTACAGTTACCCTGATACCAAAACCAAACAAAGATGCAACCACGAAAGAGAATTACAGACCAATCTCGCTCATGAACATCGATGCAAAAATTCTCAATAAAATACTGGCAAAGCAAATCCAAGAACACATCAAAAAAATTACCCATTATGATCAAGTAGGCTTCTTCCCAGAGATGCAGGGCTGGTTCAACATATGAAAATCTATCAATGTAATCCTTCAGATAAATAAACAGAAAGAAAAACACCATATGATCATTTCATTAGATGCTTAAAAAGCATTTGATAAATTTCAAATCCCTTTCATGATAAAGGCCTTGGAGAGATTAGGGATACAAGGTTCATATCTAAATATAATAAAAGCAATATACAACAAGCCAACAGCTAACAACAAGTTAAATGGAGAGAAACTCAAAGCGATTCCACTAAAATCAGGAACAAGACAAGGTTGTCCACTCTCCCCATATCTCTTCAATATAGTGCTTGAAGTTCTAGCAATAGCAATAAGACAACATAAGGAGATCAAGGGGATTTGAATTGGAAAGGAAGAAGTCAAACTTTCGTTATTTGCAGATGATATGATAGTGTACATCAGTGACCCCAAAAACTCTACCAAAGAACTCTTGTAGCTAATAAATACCTTCAGTGATGTGGCAGGATACAAGATCAACTCAAAAAAATCAGTAGCCCTCCTATACACAAAGGATACAGAAGCAGAGAGGGAAATCAGAGAAACTTCACCTTTCATGATACCCACAAATAACATAAAGTTTCTTGGGGTAACACTAACCAAGGAAGTGAAAGATCTATTTGATTAGAACTTTAAGGCTTTGAAAAAAGAAATTGAAGAGAACACCAGAAAATGGAAGAATCTCCCATGCTCTTGGACTGGTAGGATCAACATAGTAAAAATGGCAGTTCTACCAAAGGCAATCTATAAATTCAATGCAATCCCCAACTAAATTCTTCACAGACCTTGAGAGAACTTTATATGGAAAAACAAAAAACCCATGATAGCCAAAACAATCCTATACAATAAAGCAACTGCCAGAGGCATTACCATCCCTGACTTCAAACTCTATTACAGAGCTACAGTAATAAAAACAGCTTGGTATTGGCATAAAAAGAGACATTGACCAATGGAGTCAAATCGAGGACCCAGATCTTATGAACACCTGATTTTCAACAAAGGAGCTAAAATTATACAATGGAAGAAAGAAAGCATTTTTCAACAAATGGTGCTGGCATAACTGGATGTCAACCTGTAGAATGAAAATAGATCCTTATCTATCACCATGCACAAAACTCAAGTCCAAATTTATTAAAGACCTCAACATAAATCCATCCACACTGAACCTGATAGAAGAGAAAGTGGGAAGTAGCCTGCAACACATGGGCACAGGAGACCACTTCCTACGTATAACCCCAGTAGCACAGACAATAAGAGCAACAATGAATAAATGGGACCTCCTGAAACTGAGAAGCTTTGGTAAAGCAAAGGACACTGTCATTAAGACAAAAAGGCATCCTACTGAATGGGAGAAGATCTTCACCAACCCCACATCAGACAATGGTCTCATCTCCAAAATATATAAAGAACTCAAGATCTAGACATTAAAATTCTAATTAACCCAATTTTAAAAATGGGGTACTGAACTGAACACAGAATTCTCAACAGAAGAAGTTCAAAGGGCCAAACGACACTTAAGGTCATGTTCAACTTCCTTAGCGATCAGGGAAATGCAAATCAAAACAACTTTGAGATACCATATTACACCTGTCAGAATGGCTAAAATCAAAAACACCAAGGATAGCCTATGCTGGAGAGGATGTGGAGTAAGGGGAACACTCATTCATTGCTGGTGGGAATGCAAACTTGTGCAACCACTTTGGAAATCAGTGTGGCGGTTTCTCAGGAAATTGGGAGTCAACCTACCTCAGGATCCAGCAATACCACTCTTGGGAATATACCTAAGAGATGCCCAATCATACTACAAAAGCATTTGTGCAACTATGTTCATAGCAGCATTGTTTGTAATAGCCAGAACCTGGAAACAACCTAGGTGCCCCTCAATGGAAGAATGGATCAAGAAAGTGTGGAATATATACACATTAGAGTCATACTCAGCGGTAAAAAACAATGACATCTTGAATTTTGCATGCAAATGGATGGAAATAGAAAACACCATCCTGAGTGAGACAACCCAGACCCAAAAAGATGAATATGGTATGTACTCACTCATTAGTGAACTCTAGCCATAAACAAAGGACATTAAGCCTATAGTTCACAAGCCTAGAGAAGCCTAATAGCAAGGTGAACCCAAAGAAAAACATATATAGATCCTCCTGGAAATTGGAAGCAAACTAGATCGCCAGGCAAAACTTGGGAGCATGGAGGTGGGCGTAGAGATAGGGGGTGGGGTTGGGCGAAGGGGAGAAGGGAAAGGAAAAGGGAGAAGGGAAGGACTGGGGAGAGCTTGGGAGAGTGGGAGGGTGGAGATAGAGGAAGGGTGGATATTGGAGCAGGGAATAAGATATCTACATTAAGGGAGCCATTTTAGGGTTGGCAAGAGACTTGGCTCTAGAAGGGATCCCAGGTGTCCAAGGGGATGTTCCCAGCTAGGTCCTTGGGCATCAGAGGAAAGGGTGCCTGAACTGGCCTTGTCCAATAGTCACACTGATGAATATCTTGAATATCACCATAGAAATTTTGTCCAATGGATCGAGACAGAGACAGAGACCCACATTCACATCAGAGCAATGGACTGAGCTCCCAAGGTCCAGTTGAAGAGCAGAAGGAGGGAGAAGATGAGCAAGGAAGTCAGTCGTGAGGGGCTGGTCCACCCAATGAGACAGTGTACCTGATCTAATGGGAGCTCACCAAATCCAGCTGGACCAGGACTGAACAAGCATGTGATCAAACCGGACTCTGTGAATGTGGCTGCCGTAGGGACAGACTGAGAAGCCATCGATAATGACACTGGGACCTGTCACTTTTGCATGTATTGGCTTTTGGGGACCCTAGTCTATTTGGATGCACACCTTCCTAGGCCTGGATGGAGTGTGGAGGGCCTTGGACTTCCCACAGGGCAGGCTACCCTATCCTCTCTTAAGAATGGAGGGGGAGGGAGGAGGGGTAGTGGGGGAGTGGGAGGGAAATTGGAGAAGGGGAGGAAGTGTAAATTTTTGAATGGAAAAATTTTAAAAAAAAAAAACACAAAAAAACAAAAACAAAACAAAAGAAAAGCTAACCCTTTGGAGGGGCACTAACTCCTTCATACTTCACTTTGACTAGTGAGTGCTGGTGACAAGTTCCGTGCTCTTATTATGCTTACAATAACAATAAACCTTGCTTTTTGCAGTCTGGGCTTCTCTGGTTTCTGGTTGTCTCTCTGGGGGTCATAATCTGGGCAGTCATGGAGAAATGGGCTCAGCTTCTAGGGACTGTCCTGTTCACGGGAGGACAACTGTTGAGAGGGGCAAAGCTTCCCAGTCCTGGAAGACCCTGGAAAGACTCTCCATGGAAGAGGGTGTGCAAATTCTCTAGGCTTACAGGCCCTGGAGAGGTCAGTCATGGAAGACATGGTACAGGCCAGCCATAGAAGGAGGGGGTGCATCTTCCACGTTCTGACACCACAGGGCATGACCATCCCAGAAGCCAGTCATGCATGAGGGGGCTCAGTTTCCCTGCCCTGGAACCCAGGGCCTGTCCTGTCCTGTGGAAGCCAACTATAGAAGAGTTGATGCAGCTTCCCAGGCATGGCTCCCTAGAAATTGTCTGGCCATAGGGAGGCCAGCATGGAAAGGGAATGCACAGTATCTCCAGCCTGGATTCTCAGGGCATGTCTGGCTCTGTGAAAACCATCCATGGAAAAGGGGGACACATCTGCCCTGTTGCTGGCTCCCCTGAGAAAGTTAGCCATGGAAGATGTGTATGCATCTTCCAGGCCTGGTCCCCAGGGAATAGTTGGGCAGGGGAGGCCAGCTGTGAAAGAGGGGGCAGAGCTTCCCAGCCTGGCCCCCAGGGCGTAACCAGACCCTGGGGAGTCCAGCAGGGGTGGTGCAGCATCCCTGCCCTGGCCTCTCATGGCATGGCCAGTCCGGGGAAAACCAGCTATGGAAGAAAGGATCACAGTTTTAATGGCATGGCACTTCAGGAAAGAGGTCCTGGGGACCCTTTCCAGGGAAATCTAGGCATGGAAGAGGGGGGGACAATTACTACAGCCTAGCTACCCAGGGCTTGGCCAACCCTGAGGAAGGGCAACTTCCATGGCTTGTCAAGTCCAGGGGAAGATAGATGGAGGAGTGGGTTTAGGTCACCTGGACTGGCAGACTCTGCAGAGGCTAGTTGTGGAAGAGGGGTTTGCAGCTTCCCCAGACTGGCTCTGCAGAGCATGGCATGCCCAGGGTGGGTGAGCTGGAGAATAGGGGGGCTGAAGCTTACCTTATCTGTCACCCCAGGACATTTCTGGCCCTGTGAGGCAGCCATGGAGGAGGGGTTCACAGCGGCCCCAGCCTGGCTGCCCAGAGCATTGCTGGCCCTTGTGAGGACAGCCACTGAAGAGAGGGCACTGACTTCCCCAGCTTGCAGGCCTTCAGGAGGCCAGCATTGGAAGTGGGGCACAGAGCCCATATCCTGGCACCCCAGAGCATGGCCAGCTAAGAGGAACACAACTGTGGAAGTGTGTGTACAGCTTCCCCGGCCTGCTTCCCAGGGTCTGCCCAGTCCTCAGGAGACGAGCTGAGGAAGAGGCAGGTTCGGCTGTCCATCGAGGATCCAAGTGCCTAGCTGGCCCAGGGTAGGCCCACTGTAGAACAGGGGAGCACAGGGTTCCCTGCCTGGCTTCCCAGGAACTGTTGGGACCTGTATAGACCGGTTGTGGAAGTGGAGTGTACAGATTTCCCAGACTTGCTCCTAGGACATGGCAGGATCTGGGGAGGCCAGTCAGGGAAGAGAGGGGCACACCTGCCCCAGCGTGACAGGCACGTGGGAGGCCAGTCATAGAAGACATGGAAAAGTGTCACGTAACTTCCCCAGCCTTGCTCCACAGGTCATGGCCAGCCCAAGGGAGGCCAGTCATGTTTGGGGGTGGTCCGTATCTCTGACCTTGCTCCCCAGGGACTATCTGGTCCAGGGGAATCCGGCCGTCAAAGAGGGGGCACAACTTCCCAGGTCTGGGAGGCCCCGGAGAGGCTATCCTTGGAAAAGGTGGGTGACACAGATCCCACGGCCTGGCTCCCCAGGGCCTGTCTGGTCCTGTCAAGGCCAGCCATGGAAGAGGGGAGGACAGCTTCCCTCAGCTAGTCACCCTGTGTCTGGTCCTCTGGAGGCCAACCATGGACCAGGGGATATGCAAATTTCCCAGACTGGCTCCAAGGGCCTTTACGGCCCTTCATAGGCCAGCCTTGGAACAGGGAGACAGGTCCTCTGGGCAGGATCCAGAGGCCATGGCTGAGTTTGGGGATGCCAGCCATGAAAGAGGAGATGCAGCTTGCCCAGTCAGGCTCCACTGGGCATGGGCTGTCCTGGTGTGGGCAGCCTTGGAAAAGTGAGTTGCAGCTTCCCCAACCAGGCTCCCCAGAACCTTTACTATTCTGGGAAGGCCAGCCATGGCAGAGTGGGGCACATCTTTTCTGGCCTATGGCCCAAGAACTGTCCTGTTTAGGGAAGGCCAGCCATTGAAGAGGCAACACAGCTTGCCTGGCTTCTCAGACCTTGTGCAGATTCTCTGTGGAAGAGGAGCTTCTAATTCTCTGGGCTTGTAGATCCTGGAGAGGCCAGTTATGGAAGAGAGGGCACAGGCCAGCCATGGGTGGTGGCACACCTTCCACGTTCTGGCACTCTGGACAATGACTGGCCAAGCGGAGGCTAGTTGTGGATGGAGAGGGAGCAGCTAACCTGTCCTGTCAGCTTAGGGCCTGGCCCGTCTGTGGAGGACAGTTGGGAAGGATGGAGATGCGGCTTCCCTGAACTGGCTCCCCAGGGCCATATAAGAGGGTCTACAACCTGGCTTTCCAGTTCCAGTCCAGCCGTGAGGAGGTCAACCATGGAAGATGGGGGTGCAGCCTCCTTGGGCTGGCACTTCTGGCCCTCTCCGAACCTGCAGAAACCAGCTGTGGAATAGGGTAGTGCCATATCCCCGGTCTGGCTCCCCAGGGCCTAGATGGCCTCCCAGAGGCCAGCTGTGGAAGAGGCTTGTGCATCTACCCCTGCCTGGGTCATCAGGGCCTGTCTAAAATTGTGGAGGCCAAACAAGGAAGAGCGGGTGCAGGTTTTCAGGGGCTTTCTGTGCCTTGGGAGACAGATGTGGAATATGGGGAATGCGTCTTCCCTTGCTCTCCAGGGTCTCTGTAGTCCAGGTGATGCCAGCTGTGGTGAGGGCCTCAGCTTCACAGGTCTGTCTCCCCAGAGCCTGTCCATCCCCATGAGTGCAGCCATGGAGCAGGGGCCGCAGCTTAACTGACCTAGCTCTCCAAGGCCTGCCTGGTCCTGGGATGGCCAATTGTGGAAGAGGGGAGCAAAGCTTCCCTGGTCAGGCTCCTGAGGTTCAGTCCAGCTCTGCATTGGCCAGGCAGGAAAGAGTGGTTGCAGCTTCCCAGCCCTGGCTCTCCAGGACCCTTCAGGCACTGAAATAGACAACCACAGAAGAGGGGTACAAAGTTTATCCAACCAGACTCTAAATGGCCTTTATGTCTCTGCAGACTGCAGCTGAGGAAGAGTAGAAGCAGGTTCCCCAGCCTGATTTTTCTGGAAATGTCTGGTCCTGCAGTGGACAGCCTTGAGAAAGGGAGGCACAGCTTCCAAGGCCTGGGTTCCCAGAAAATGTCTGGCCTTGGAAGAGGAAACACACTGCCTGGCCTGGCTCCTCAGGGCCTGGCCTGTCCTGGGGAAGCCAGTCACGGAAGATGGGGCACAGCTTCCCTGGTCTGGCCTTCTAGGGACTGGGAGGTCCTGTGGAGTCCAGGTGTGGTGGGGGAAAAGCTTACATGGCTTGGAATCCCAGGGCTTGGCCAACCCTGGTAAGGTCAGTTCTGGAGGAGGGGTAAAAAGATTCCCCAGCTTTGCTCTCCAGGGAGGCCAGCTGTTAAACAGTGGGGTGCAGCTGCCCTTGGCTGGCACAGCAGGTGCTTTCTTGTCCTGGAGAAGCAAGCCATGGAAGAGGGGACACAGGTTCCCCAATCTGACTTCCCATGATGTCACAGGCCCTGCTAGTTCAGACTTGAAAGAAGGGGTGCAGCTTCTCTAGTGTGGCTCACCATACCACGACAGACCCATTAGAAACAAGTCATTGAAGAGGTGCACTCAGCTTAAATGGCCTGGCATTCCAGGGCTTGGCCAGCCCTAGTGAGTCCAGCCATGGAAGAGAGGGCACACCTTCACCATCCTGGAGGGACCGGGGAGGCTATATGTGGAAGAAGGGGCATAGCTTCCATGGGCTTGCAGGCCCTGGGGAGGCCAGTTGTCAAAAAGGGGTCTCAGAGCAGCCATGGGAGAGCAGGCACAGCAGGCCAGTGCATGGTTGGCCCAGGTAATGATCCATTCAAGAGGGGTTCCAGCCACCCTGACCTGTCCTGTCCTGTGGTTGTTATCAGCCATGGAATAGGGGGTCACAGATACCCTGGCATGCCTCCCCAGTGACTTGGTGGGCCTGCTTCAGCCGGCTGTAGAAGAGGGTAGTTTAGTATCCCTGGTCTGGATCCCCAGGGCCTGTCCAGCCATTCAAAGGCCAGACATGGAAGAGGGGGTACAGCTTCTCTGGCCTTGCTCCACAGGGCCTGTTCATCCCTCCATAGGCCCAATGGGGAAAAGAAGGATACAGCGTCACTGACCTGATTCCCAAGGACATGGCCAGCCCTTGTGAAGCCAGTCATGGAAGTGGGGGCCTCACCTTCCCTGGCCAAGTTCCCCAGTGTCTGTCCAGTCCTGGAGAGGCCAGCCTTGGAAGAGAGAAATGCACCTTCCCCATATGCCTCCCAAGGACCTGTCCTGTTCTGTGGAGGCCCTCTATGCAAGAGGAATTCAAGCGTCAACAGCCTGTCTCCATGGGCCTGTCTAGCTATGAGAAGGCCAGCTGAGGAAGTGTGGGCACAGTTTCCCTAAACTGGCTCCACAGTACCTGTTTGGCCCTGTGGAGGTCAGCTGTGGAAGAGGGGTGTGTAGCATCCCCAACCTGGCTCCCCAGGGACTCTCTGGACCAGTGAAGTTCTACCGTGCAAGAGGGTAGACACAGCTTCCCTAGCCTGGCTCCCTAGTGCACACTCAGCCCTGGTGAGGACAGCTGGATAACAGGAGGATGCTAATTCCCCCGCATGGCTTCCCAAGGGATTTTCAGCACTGGGGAGGTCAGCTGTGGAAGAGGGACGGTCAGCTTCCCTGGCCTGGGTCAAATACACAGTCAGCCCTGGGGTGGCCCTTCCAAGAAAGAGTGCATGCATCTTCCCCAGTTTGGCTCCCCAGGGCCTGTCCAAACCTGTGGAGCCAGCCATGGAAGAGGCAGGTGTGACTTGTCCAATCAAGCTCCACAGGGGCTGTCGGGCTGGCAGACCCTGTGGAGACCAGCCTTGTAAGAGGGGAGAATAGTTTCACTAGCCTGGCTCCTGAAGCACCGTCCTGCTCTGCCTTGGAATATGGGGGCACAGTTTCATGGGCATGGATCCCCATGGCCTGTCCTCCCACGTAGAGGCCAACCAAAGAAAAGCAGGGCAGAGCTGTCCCAGGCTGGCTCTGAAAGGCCAGTCCGACCCTGTTTAGGCCAGCCTTGGAAGAGGGGGCAAAAGCTTCCCCATTCTGGCCCCCTAGTGCATGGCAAGACTAGGGGAGGACATCTGGGAAAGAGGGGTGTGCAGCTTCCCTGGCTTGGCTCCCCAGGGCCTTCCATGCCCTGGGGAGGCCAGTCATCAAAAAGGGGTCTCAGCTTCCCTGATCTATTTCCCCAGGGAATGGCCAGCCCTAGGGAGGCCAGCCATGAAAATGGTGATGCACCCTCCCTGACCTGACTCCCCAGTAAATGGCTGGTCCTGGGGAGGCCAAGCGTGGCATTTTGGCCATCGCATCTTAGACTGGCAATCCAGGGACTATTAAGTCCAGGGGGGAGGGGGCACAACTCCCCTAACATGGTATATGTTGGGGAGACTGTCTGTGGAGGAGTGGGCACAGTTTCCCCAACATGTCTCCCCAGAGCCTGTCCAACCCTGTGGAGGAAGCTATTGAAGAGGGGGGTAATGCTTCACCACGATGGCTCCTCAAGGCCTGACCAGCCCTTGGGAGGCCAGTCAAGGAAGAGCAGACACATTCTCCCACATGGCAGGCTCTGGGGAGGCCAGATATGGAAGAGGGGAGCACAAGGTCCCAGGCCTGGCCCCCCAGACCGTTTCTGTCTGGAGTAAGCCAGTCATGGAAGAGGGGATCTCAGGTTCCCTGGCCTGGCTCCCTAGGGGCTATCCTGTTCTGGGGAGGTCAGCCATTGAAGAGGAGGCACAGTGTCCCTGACCTAGCTGTTGTGGGTAGGAATCCGTGTAAGAGAAGTGTAGCTTCCCTGGGCGTGCAGGTTCTGGGATGTCCAATCTCAGAAGAGGGGAGCAGTCCAGACACGGAAGGCAGGGTCACATCTTCCATGGCCTTCAACCCTAGGGCATAGAAGACCAGCCATGGAAGAGTGAGTGCAGACTCCTGATCAAGGCTCACCAGGGACTGTCTAGCACTGCAGAATCCTACTGAGGAACTGTTGGGCACCACTTCACCTGACTGGCTTCCCATAGCATTTTGAACACTTGGGAAGTGAGTCATAGAAGAGGGTGTCCTGACCTGGAACTGCAGGATCTGTGCTGTCCTGGGGAGGCCAACTGTGGAAGAGGGGGACACAAATTATATGGACTGCACTGTTGAGGCTAGCTGTGGCTCAAAGTGTTGCTACTTCCATGGTCAGGATAACCAGGGCCTGTCCTGTCCAGGTGAAGCCAGCCATGGAAGGAGGGGAAGAGGTTACTTGCATGGCTCAGCTGGAAGAGAAGGGTGCAGCATCATTGAAATGGCTCTTTGGGTCCTGGCTTGCCATGCAGAGGCCAGTCAGGGTACAGGGTAGGACAGTGTCCATGGCCTGTGTCTCCAAGACCTGTCTGGACATGAAGAGG
Organism: Ondatra zibethicus; assembly: GCA_004026605.1. Taxonomy (NCBI): domain Eukaryota; kingdom Metazoa; phylum Chordata; class Mammalia; order Rodentia; family Cricetidae; genus Ondatra; species Ondatra zibethicus. Next base: position 1,111 of record PVIU01032799.1, on the reverse strand, counting down.
TCATCCGTGGAACATTGGAGCACAGTGCCCCAGATTGTCTCCCCGGGACCTATCTGGTCCAGCATAGGCCAGCATGGAAGATGGGGTATAGCTTACGTAGCCTGCCTCCCAAGGACATGACAAGCCCTGCACAAGCCAGCTGTGGAGTAGGTGGGTGCACCTTACATGGTCTGGCACCCCAGTATATGTTCAGATTTGGTGAGGCCAGCAGTAGAATAGGGGGGCACTGCTTCTCCATCCAGGCTACACAGGGCCTGTCCTCTCCTGGGAAATGCCAACAATGGAAGAAGGGGGACAGATTACCCAGCCTTGCTCCCCAGGTCTTGTTCAGATGGCTGGGCTTTTCCAATGCTGGAGAGCCCAACTGTGTATGAGGGGACGCAGTGTTCCCAGCCTGTGAGACACTGGGAAGGCTAGACTTGGAAGAGTGGGAACACTTAACCAGGATGGCAGACTGTGAGACTGTGGAGGCCATTAATAGAAGAGGGTTCACAGGTTTCCTGTCCATTCCTACAGAAGCCAACTGTGGAAGAGGCGAGTGTGTCTACCTCAGCCTGCCTCCTCAGGGCCTGTGTGGCCAGGAATAGACTAGGTGAGGAAGAGGGAGCACATGCTCTCTGGTCTGATTTGTCAGGACTTTCAGGCCCTGCTAAGGACAGCAGTGGTAGAAGGGAGCATAGCTTCCCAGGCCTGGCCCCCAGGGACTGTCCAACCCTGCAGAGGCCAGAGGGGAAAGATGGGACTGCAGGATCACCAACCTGTCTCTCCAGGGCCTATCCTGCCCTGCAGAGGCCTTCTGTGGAGTGGGGAGACACAGCTTCAGCAGCCTGGCTCCCCAGGGACTGTCCTGTAAAGAGGCCGGCTGCAGAAGAGCAGACACAGCTTCCATGGACTTGCAGGGCCTGGTGAAGACAGTCCTGGAGGAGCCGTCCTAAGAATCCCAGCTTGGCTCCCAAGGGACTGACTGGGCCTGTGTACCCAGTCACGGAAGAGAGGTGCAAAACTTCTGTGTCCTGGGTCCCCAATGAATGGCCAGCCGTAGGGAGGCCAGCTGCAGAAGTGTGGGCACAGCTTCCATGGGCTTGCAGGGCTTGGTGAGGCAAGTCCTGGA
>PVIU01032798.1:0-13158 GCA_004026605.1 Ondatra zibethicus | reverse complement strand
CCACACTTTCTTGATCCATTCTTCCATTGAGGGGCACCTAGGTTGTTTCCAGGTTCTGGCTATTACAAATAATGCTGCTATGAACATAGTTGCACAAATGCTTTTGTAGTATAATTTGGCATCTCTTGGGTATATTCCCAAGAGTGGTATTGCTGGATCCTGAGGTAGGTTGATTCCCAATTTCCTGAGAAACAGCCACACTGATTTCCAAAGTAGTTGCACAAGTTTGCATTCCCATCAGCAATGGATGAGTGTTCCCGTTACAACACATCCTCTCCAGCCTAGGCTATCATTGGTGTTTTTGATTTTAGCCATTCTGACAGGTGTAAGATGGTATCTCAAAGTTGTTCTGATTGGCATTTCCCTGATGGCTAAGGAAGTTGAGCATGACCTTAGGTATCTTTTGGCCATTCGAATTTCTTCTGTTGAGAATTCTCGGTTCAGATCATTACCCCATTTTTTAATTGGGTAATTTAGAATTTTAATGTCTAGTTTCTTCAGTTCTTTGTATATTTTGAAGATCAGACCTTTGTCGGATGTGAGGTTGGTCTCTATCACTTTCCATAAAGTTACGTTTAAAATCGATTTCTTCTACTTCTTCTGTGTTAGGTTGCTCAGGTTTTCCTGTTGAGTACTCATTGGTTTCTGGTGTTATCATGTTGCTTTTCAGATTGTTTGAGGAATTCTTGGATTGACGCCTACCCATCTCTTCCTCTGATTTCAGTCAGGGGAGTCTCAGTGGGTTGGGACCTACCAGGATGACTTGTACACACTCACCCTTCTTGATAGCTGATCTCAGTGCAGGAAGAGGAAGTCCCGTCTGGACTTCTGATCCTTTTCTACCTCCTATCTTGGCACAGGGAGAGAGATTCCTGGGGTTCCAATGCCCCACAGAGGAAAGGGCAATCTTGCAGGGGCGGGGTGCAGGTTCGTGTTGATCAAAGAGGCCTGCAGGGACCTTACCACCAGGCTTGCACAACCTTACCAGTGTGAGCCGCCTCTGATCTCAGCGCAGGAAGAGAGAGTGCTGGGGTGCCAAAGCCCCACCGAGGAAAGGGCGATCTTGAGGGGTTGGGGTGGGGGGTGGGGTAGAGGTGCAGTGTCCTGTAGAACAAAGAGGCCCGGGGGGGGATCTTACCGCCAGGGGGGCACAACCCTACCAGTGTGAGCCGCCTCTGATCTCAGCACAGGAAGAGGTAGTAGTTGAAGTTTTAACTACAGCAATAAGACCAATGTTGGAGACACAAATTAGAAAGGAAGAAGTCAAAACATTATTATTTTCAGATAACGTTTCATATATATAAATATTATTATAATCATATATATATTCACCAGGGAACTCCTAGAACTGATAACTATTTTGGCAAAGTGGCTAGATACAAGACTAATTCATATATCAGTAGCTTTCTTATGTCAAAATGTCAACTGAACTGAGAAAGAAATCCTAGAAATAACACCTCTCATTATACCCTCAAGCAATATAAAATATCATGGTTGTGGTGAAACACACCTTTAAACTCATTACTCAGGAGGCACAAACAGAAAAAGGAAGATCTCTGAGTTTGAGGCCAGCTTGATCTACAGAGCAAGTTTCAGGACATCCAGGGCTACACAAAGAAACTGTCTCATCTTAGGGTAACCCTAACCAAGCAAGTGAAATATTAGTATAGCAAAAACTTCAGTCTTTGAAGAAAGATATTGAAGAAGATATCAAGAAAATGGATGTTCATGGATCACCAGGATTAACATAGTAAAATGACCATCCCATGAAAATCAATCTACAAATTGATTGCAATACCCAATCAAACTCCCAACACAATTCTTTACAGATTTTTAAGGGAGAATTCTCAAGTACATATGGAAAAACAGAAAACCCAGATAACTAAAATAATCTTGAACAACAGAAGAACTATTATAGGTATCTCCATCCCTGATTTCAAGTTGTACTAAAGACCTAAAGTAATTAAAATCATATGGTATTGGCATAAAAACAGACATTTTGCTCAATAGAATTGAATCAATGCCCCAGTGATAAATCCACACAACTATAGACATCTTAATTTCTTCCTGAAGAAGAAGCCAGAAATACACACTGGAAAAAAAAGACAGCATCTTCAAAAATTATGCTGATGAAATTGGACATAGAGGAATACTCACAGAACCATGATTTTCACACTTCACAACACTCAAGCCCTAATGGATCAAAAACCTCAGCAGAAAACCAGATGCACTGAACCTGATAGGAGAGAAAGTGGGGAATAGCCTTGAATACATTGGCATAAGCGACAACCTTCTGAAGAGAACACCGACAGCATAGGTACTAAGATCAACAACCAATAAATGGCATCTCATCAAACTGAAAAGCTTCTGTTAGCCAAAGGGTGCAATCAGTAAAACAAATCCTACAGAGTTGGAATAGATTTTTACCATCACCACATCCATTAATGAGCAATATCCAAAATATATAAACTAATTAAGGAACTAGACACCAGAATATATAAACATATCATTCATTTAAAAATGGGGGAACAGATATAAACAGAGAATTATCAATAAAAAATCAAAAAATAAATCAAATAGCTGAGAGCTACTTTGAGAGTCTATGTTATACCTGTTCTAATAGGTAATATCAAAACCACAAGTGACAGCTCATGCTGGTAAGGATGTGGAATAAGTGAACACTCCTCAAATGCTGGTGGGAGTGCAAACTTGTACAGCGACCATGTAAATCAATTTGATGGTTTCTTAGAAAATTAGGAATCCATCTACCTCATGACCCAGCTATACCACTCTTGGGCATGTACCCAAAAGGTGCTTTATTCTACCACAAGGACACTTGCTAGCTATGTTCATTGAGGCTTTCTTCATAATAGACAGAAACTGGATCAAACTTGATATCCCTCAATTGAAGAATAGATAAAATACAGTACATTTCCACAATGAGTTGTTACTCACTGATTCAAGAAAAAAAAAAGAAAAGAAAATGGCATCATGAAATTTGCAGGCTCATGGATGCAACTAGGAAAACTCATCCTGAGTGAGGTAACACAGACCCAAAAAGACACACATACTATATATTCACTGATATATGGATATTAGTCATTAATTAAATGATAACCAAGCTACAGTCTGTCAAGCCAGAGAGGACAGGTAAAGAGAGACCTCTAGTGTGGATGTATGTATCCATCTGGAAAGGTGAAATAGAATAGATTTTGAGAGTGGGTTGGGAGTGGGTAGGGAAGGGAATGGGAGGAATTATGTGGGAGGAGAGGTGGAGTAGAGGGAGAGAATGCAGAGAGAAAGAGAGAGACAGAGAGACAGAGAGAGAGAAGGAGGGAAGGAGAGGGGGAAAGGGGGAGAAAACTAGAATTGGGGGCATTGGTGGGGTAAAACCTAATGTAGTGGGAATTTCCTGGAGTCTATGAAGGTGATCCTAGTGAGGACTCCTAGCAATGGGGGATATGGAGTCTGAACTGAACATCTCTTGTAGAGTGGCAAGGCTCTAGTGCTGGGACTAGCTTGCACTTGGTTGAATGGTTGTCTGAAGGGGTTCTTTGGAAATCCCCAAACAACCCACACTAATCCTACAACAGTGGGATTCTCTCTGCACCCTGATAGTAAGGCCCCATTGCTGAGCACTACATACACACAGCTCATTGAGTGTGGAACAGTCAAGCTGGTGCCTGCATGGAGCCTCAGCCCTGATTTTCTAGTCTCTTTGGTGAGGAAAGGGATCCTGCAGGCTACTGAAAAGAAAATAACTGGTTACCAACCACAAAGCTTTTGACCTACAATTTATCTTACATGCAAGAGGTGCTTGGGCAATGGATGAACAGAATTTGTGGGAAAGTCTAAAAATGATCTGATCTAATTTGTCCACTGCATGGGAGGGAGTCCATGTCCAACATTGTTTTGATGCTCAGAAAGCGGGGACTAAATTGCCTTTAGACCAAGGGTAGAACCAAACACAACTGGTCTAAAATCCACACCGGCAAAATAAAATAAAACAAAAAATAACAGTTAAATGATATCTAATAATGTTTATAGATTGGTGCCTTGTTTGGATTTACTCTGCTGGCAGATGGGAGCAGATTCAGTGATACACAGCTAGACATAATACAGAGAGAGTCTAAATTGGGATTTTACATTTGGTCCACTTGCTCTCAGCTCAGGCAAAACTGCAGGAAGTGTTGCAGAAGGACTGTAGGAGCCAGAGGAGATGGAGGACCCAGGAGAACACTGCCCACTGAAACAAGTAAGCAGGGCATACAGAGACTGAAGTGGCAAACCTAGGGCCTACTGCATTGTAAAATTGGTCTTCTGTGTCTGTGCTGTGGCTGTTAAATTCGCGTTTTTGTGGGATCCTAACTATCAAGTAGAAGCGTTCTTGACTCTTTTTTTCTGCTCTTGCGACTTTTTTCTTCCTGTTGGATTGCCTTGTCCAGCCTTGGTATGACGCTGCAAGGAGAGGGCTGCTTGTTCGTCCCTGGCTGCCCATAACCAAAATAATCACACAGAAAATGTATCATTTAAAACACTGCTTGGCCTTTTAGCTCCAACTTCTTATTGGCTAATACTTATATCTTAGTTTAACCCATTTCTATTAATCTGTGTATCACCACATGGCAGTGGCTTACCGGCTAAGTTTTGGCAACATGTCTTACTCTGGTGGCAGATATCATGGCATCTCTCTTTGACTCCACCCTTCTTTCTCCCAGCATTCAGTTCCATCTTTCCAACCTACCTAAGTTCTGTCCTATCAACTAGCCAGGCACTTTCTTTATCCATTAATGCTAATCACAGCACACAGAGGGGACTCCCACATTAGTATGAGGACTTTTGCCTTGTCTCATTATATTTAGCTTTGTCATCTTTGGTTGTTTTTGACTAGGATGCCTGGTCTTTTCTGAAAGGAAATGAAGAGGTATGGATCTGGGGGAGAGGGGAGAAGTGGGAGGATAGCTGGGAGGAGTGGAAGGAAGAGAAACTTCAGTCAGATGTATTATATGAGAGAGGAATCTATTTTCAACAAAAAAGTTTTGTGTAAACCTAGATGTACTAATCAATCAAATGCACTGACCTAATTGTGATATTAAACACAAACATCTCTCACTTGTGTTTTGCTAATGCTAGGAATATTTTGTCTGTGATTGTATCTGTGCACAGCCAAACACCACTTTGAATACATAAATACAACCCAATTACAATTTTGAGCTTCTTTTGTACCAGGAGCTATACCTGTGCACTTTGGATAGGGGTCATACATGTCTCTGAATTCATATGTTAGTTGCCTATTCCTCAGTATGGTGCTGTTCATAGAAGGTAAGAAACTTTTAAGAGGAATAACATTGTAGGAAGTATTTAGGTCATTGAAGGAACACATCCCAGATACAAGGAAGTGTTGCTGTATCAGCCCACATTATGAAAATGACAAATCTCCTCTGCTGCTGATGTAAAGAAACCATTGTTCTCACAGACCTTGATTTACAAGCATGCTTTCTTCAAAATGCTGAGGAAACAGACAGACAAATATGAGAGGATGGGCATCCCTAGACCCTGCACACTCATTCTCTGAATGAACTCTTTCTTGCAATGAGGTCTCAGGCCTGAATGTTGCATCATCTCTTAATATTCCTACAGATTGACCACCAAGCTTTCAGCCAAGATCCCACAGGGAACATTTTAGATCTTAGCCAGAAGAGGGTTGTGAAACAGTATCCCTGACTCCTGTTCATGCTCTGGCTCCTCCTTTTCCCATGTGGCTCCCTCATTCACTCTCATGGTGATGATGTGCCTTGCATATTCCACTACATGGCAAAGAATCCATAGAGCTGAGGAGAACTGGTCCATGCTGTTACACCTTTTGAGCTATGAGAAATACAGTTTCAAGGACACAGCCCTGGTATCAACATTTTTTCCTCACTATGCTATGCTGTTCATGTGTCCTATCCTCAGAGAAGCCTGCACTCTGTTCTCCTGTCTTGAATCTTCTTGCTTTTATTTATTCATGTATTTTATGGTCTGTCTTTTTTTTAAAAAAAAATAGGATTTTCATGAGAAAATATTTCAATTTGTCCTTTATGTTCACAGAACCCAGGTCCATCTCTCTCACATGGATACGATAAATAGTGGACATTTGTTATTTGAGAATATTGTGTGCAACCTTGGTGTTGACATTTTGATTGCTGTAAGTTCAGTCTTGTTGGGACTTGACCTTCCTTTCAAAAGTAGCTTAGCCACAATAAGAATTTTCTGGAAATCTTCCAGCCAGGGGAAGTGCAAGATGCTCCTTGAAGCTTGAAGGGAAAAAACCAAAGTGTCAGAAGCAGAAGAAAGAAAAAGAAATTTCATGCCAAACCCAGATGTTTATGGTAATACAGGAAGCATGAGACATAGACATCATTCAGGTATTGAGAACATACAATGAAAAGATTTCAGCCCTAGGTTTTGGTGTGGATCTCCCAGATACATGAGTTTTAAAGAAAGTGCATACAAAAAGTTCCTTGCTGACTTTGACAATATTAGGTCATTGTATATCTTGCTCACCAAACTCTGGGATGTGTTTGAGTTTATGCTTGGACATGAGCAACAAGCTGGCTACATAGTGAGGAAACATCAGGCTGTTTTAACCAGGGTAAAGTGACAGAGTTTCAAGTAAGTTTATTAGGAACAGAAACAGATACCAGGAGACCAAATACATCAGGCAAAATTAGGACAGTGATGAGCTTCTATGCTGTTGTACCCAGTAGGGATGGAAAGCAATATGTTTATTCTGACTACATCTGTTTCTGCACGTCACAGACACAACACTGCTTTAAACCTGTGAGCTGTTTTCAGTCATAGAAACAGGGATTTCTGTTATGAATTAGGCCAAAGAATCTATCAGAAGCTGATATTTTTCAGATATAATGTCGAATAGCTTAGAAAATATTCAGGGATTTTTTAGGATGTAAATTACAGAGGTAATCTGAGGAAAATATCCTTGATTCATTTACTGTATAGGCAAATTCCTGACTTGGAATTATACAAAAGCATGAACTAGTGAAGCTTCTTTCTGTGTCTCTGCTTAGCACCTGGAATACTGTGCTTTCAAATAGCTGTAGTGTGTTACTTAATTACACAGCACCTGCCACCACCAGTATACATTTCATTGCATTTTATTTAATTTACTCTTAATAGACATAAGTAAAAATAGACATCCTTTCTCACTTCCTATTACCTTCTTCTGTCTATCCAAGTTCATGACGTGACTTTTTCTCCTTTCCTAACAGAGATCTTCAGTGAGAGTATTCAGATGTGAGCATCTGAGCTCTGATACTTTCTGCTATCACAGATTTAAAGAGAACTGGTGCAGAGGATACACGCAGAGTCCATATGACAACTTCTATAGTGTGTGGTATCAGATGGTCCTGTTTTCTTTCAACTCACTTAAATGTTTCAAAATATATGGAGCATGTCCTTTGATTAACTTAATTTTTGACACTGTCATGTTATCTGGAGATTCAACTATATCATCAAAGTCAGAATTTCTTAGATGGCATCTAAAAAGCAGCACTGAAGGAACAGGCTTTGATACTAATGGATACAGACCTGAGCTAGAAAGAGACCTCCTCAAGTAAAGTAGAATAGATCAAACTATAGATAGTGTCTTAACAGGGAAAAAAATACTATGAGAGACTCTTAAAATGTGAATTAGTAAAAGCAAGTGCGATGCATTCTGTTGTGATACACAATAACAGTTGCTTCCTACTGATACTCAAACTCTGTAAACAGCCTTTGGTTTAGCTCCCAAACTTTAAGTGAAAGAGACAGACATAAACACCCTGAGGCAGAAGAGATGACCCCATTGAACATCTACATCTGTGCCTTTACTTCACCTTCTTAACCTCTTTCTCTACAGCAAGTGGAAGAAACCATGATTGACTGTTTCTTTAGCTGGCACCTTCTCACTACATCTGCCTTTCTTATCTGCTTCCAGTGTTGCCAACACAGCATGAGGCAGTCATGAATTTCATTATTGACCATCGTGTCCACAATGAAGAATCAGAGAGTGAGGAATGTTGGCCCTCAGCTCACTCCTTTTTTCTTATCTGGCCTGAATTCTCATTCTTGGAAGAGTGTCACTCATTCATGGTGGGTCTTTCTTGGTATTTAATCATCCATGGAAGCACATTTTCACAGACAGGCTAATGATGATGTCCTAGGTGCTTCTAAAGGCAGGTGAGTTGACTATGAAAATTAAACATAAGTTTCCAAACAGGGACTTCTACTTATGTGTTCATCAAACCAAGTCCTTTTTGCATTCTGTATTTATTTCTTTTTTACACTATGGAGTACATGAACACCAGAATGTGACCCTGCCCTTTGATAGCACTTGGTCACATCTCAAGTGAAAGATGGAGAAAATTCCCAGAAGCTATTTCAATACTTGGATCATCAGAAAAACTTCATCTCTATGCACCTATCAGTGTGATCCTTGTTTTCCATCTATATCAAAGTTATATTCTTACCTGTCTTAAACAATAAAGAGCCGGGCGGTGGTGGCGCACGCCTTTAATCCTAGCACTTGGGAGGCAGAGGCAGGCGGATCTCTGTGAGTTCGAGGCCAGCCTGGTCTACAAGATAAACTTCCAGGACAAGCTCCAAAACTACAGAGAAACCCTGTCTCGAAAAACAAAACAAAACAAAACAAACAAACAAACAAAATAAAGAAACATAAACTAAGCACAATGAAATAGCTCACTCAAATCCTTAATGTAGAACTAATGAAATGGGAATTATACTAATAGCTCTTGTTCCTAAATTCATGCACAACTCACTGCACAAATAATCTATAGGATGTCTCAGTGACTTAACCTAACCTTAGAAACTAGTTATTCACATCCAAAAGCAAAATCCAGTAACAGCAAAGATGTGTGCTGAGTGGTGTCTAACCATCTTACATTTCTTCATGTCCTCTAGGCTATAGAGAAATTTTCTTATTAATTCAGACTTTAACTATCAGTCTCACAGTAGAGTGCATTAGGGTAAATGAAACTAATAAACAGGAGGGCAAACATGCTCTTCATCAGGGTAGATTCAGATCACTGGCTTAAAAGGCTACTGCATTGTTTCAAAAGTAAAAATGATAAAACTATTGTTTAAAAGTCAGGAGAACAAAAACACATTTTTAAAAGGAAGCAGAACATAGGTTAGATTTGAATTCTCAGAATGCCTCGAGAGCCAGAATAGCCTCATACTTGCTGGTTCATTTGGCAGTGGCTTTCTGACTCAGAGTTACAAAAGCCCAGTGACAAACTAGGAACACTGACGGACTTTATTGGTGTGTGAACAAAGACTCACAGGTCTCTCTGTGTATTTTACTATGTGCGCATCTGCTCTTTTTGCAGCCACAGCCCACATTCTGCCTCTCACCTTCCATTGCTCCATGTTGCTCCTACTGTAATATCTATAATGAGAAAATGCAGCACTAAATCTTTACCCCTCTCCACAAAGAGGTCATGAGGTAAAGTTTAATGTTTATTTGTCTCAGCTCCTGTCTAACAGCTTTTTTTTTCGGAGAAGGAGGGTCAGTGAGCAGATGAATTGCTTTGCCTACCTGGCCAGAAGCACTGAGACTGGAAGTCAATGTTTGTGCCATTCCTAAGAATCAGGTTCTATTTGTTGTGAAGCTCCTCAATTAAAACATACAGTGGCATCTGTATTATTCAATTTCAGGTCTTTGGGTCTACAGGGTAAAGCTTATTATTTACAAGGTCTGTAGAAGGCATTACACTGAGGTGTGTTTCACAAAGCATTTAATCCCATTTATGTTAGGAGTGACGCTAATGGCAATTCCCATTATTTCATCTCTGTGCATTGGAGGGTGTGTTCACATTAGCAGATAGGCTAATACTTAATGTGTGCAAAGATTATTTCACTAGAAACACTCAGGGAACTGAGGCAGACTCTTCTATTTCAGTGGAGAGTTGGCAAGTGAGAGTTGAAGAAGGATGGAGCAAAATCTACAAAAGCTCATCAGGAATATGGAGACCAAGAATATAGCAGGAGGAGACTTGATAACAACCAGTTGACTTTTTTAGGGAAACAGAACAGTGTTTTCAAAGAAAGTAAGATTTTATGTGTGAAGGAATCTTTCACTTTGCATAGTGAATATACGCTGGGAAATAAAAATGGAAGGTACATGCTAACAAAATAAAATGAAGACAGAGATGTAAAGAACACAGGTATCAATGGGAAATTTAATAATTATGAGTCAGTTCTGTTAAAATAAAAGATTTCTTAGCAAAACTGCCAAGTAAAAAGCTAACAAAATGATGAGCTCTTTATGTGCCAACCTAGGGATCTGTGAAGTGCAACCATTAAGTAACTGAGTGACAGGACCAAACTGAGGACTTAGAAATATTAATAAAAACAAATTTTGGGGGGAAGAATTAGGAGACATTTTTCACTTTGTTTACCCCAAGTCTGTTCTCCATACTGGTGTAACCCTGCACACACTCAACACTTTCTACATTTTATTCAACACGATTCAGGTAAAAAGGACATATCTTACTGAGTATTTTATCCAAGGATGTGTATGAACTAAGACAGTCACAATATGCAATGATTCAACCTGATTCAGCAGAGAGTGAATGAGAGTGAATGAGCTGAGACACGTGTAAATGATTCAAGTCTTTACACTGAGATTCTGCAGAAGGTATCCCTGCACAGAGCACACAATAGGGACATGGAGTGACGACTGATTTTACCAGGTTGAGATTGAGAAGTGTGCTTATATTCTCATTTTGTGTTGGGTGTACCTGATGCCAAACTTTACAAAAGCCACTAAAGCACATCTGCCTATGTATAATTACATGTATCTTATATAGGCTGTCATCACCCTTACAGAAGGGGAGCGGATGAATGGAAGAAAGAGAGCTACAAAAGCAATTGCAAGCACATTGCTAAGAATTTGTGATCAGGGCCCAAATGAAGTCAGTTCTGAGATTGACGAGATAAAATCTATAAAGTATGTTTTGTTTCTTCTTGAATTCCAGACCCCAGATTGACCTCAGCTGTTGATAGTGCTCTAGAATTACAGGATGAATGTTTGAGATGAAAAAAAAATCTATGTAGATAAACTTCTGAGGATTATTGGAAAGGGATAAAAAATATGACATTAAAAATGGCTTGTATTTTTAGAAAGGGATGTTGAGAAGATACAAGAGAGATGTTTAAAACAGGTAAAAGAATTACCTCAAAAACATAAAACTTGATTGGAGATTTGTGTAGTAAAGAGGATTATTTATAGTAATAAACATGGCAGTTCTACATGGGGCATTATTTTATCTTTTCTTAAAATATAGATTTCAAAGTAATTTGGTTAAAATTTGGGAAGTATGCTTACTAAAATCCTCATGAATTTAGAAGCTCTGAATGCTAATTGTAAGCTAATCATTGGTAAGGGCTTTCAACTATCATGCAGGTTTCTAAGCATGGCAGGGGGTGGGTTGATGGTAGAGGCCTTATTTATACTGGGAATAAAGAAAACCAGTGGCAGGAGCAAGGTGGGTGAGTGGCTGAGAACACAGACTGCTTATGTGGGAGCCGCTGATACTTTCTCTAATTTCTAAATTATATACCAATTTTTTATGTGACCTCTTTTCCTTATCCTAGACATATAAAAACCAGAAATTCAGGGGCACAGGAAACTTTTCACTTCTGGATAATAGACAGAGTGCATCTCACTCATGAAAGGGTACCCACTGTTACAACCTGAGTTAGAATTTATGTCAGAGTCTTTTACATTTTAAAATGACAATTTGTATCAAACTGTTTATGTATTGATCCCCTACAAGGCTGATTTATATTCTCATATATGTTGAAAGTATTGATTAAATACTTGTGAAATACATGACATTTAGACACTTTTGATACCATAAAGATCATTACTAAACTATCATTTAGAAAAATCAGTTAACCAACTGTGATGGTTTGAATGGAAATGGCTCCACAGTGAGTGAATTTTAGGAGTTATGGCCTTGTTGGAGAATGTGTGATCTTATTGGAGAAAGTATATTACTGTGGAGGTTGGTTTTGAGGTCTCGTATATGCTCAAGATACTACCCAGTGTCTCAGACGACTTCCTGTTGCTTGCAAGATATAGAAATCAACTTCTCCAGCATCAGGTATGCTTGCATACTGCCTTGCTTCCCACCATGATAATAATGCACTAAATTCCTGAACTATAAGCAAGTCACCTAATTAAAAGTTTCCCTTTTTAAGAGTTGTCGTGGTCATGGTGTCTCTTCTCAGCAATAAAATCCCTAAGTAAGACATGAACCAATAGGTTGTTTTTAAAGCAATCTTTTTTTTTAATTTTACATACCAATCCCATTTCCTTCTCCCTCTCCTCCACTCACTACCCCCAAATTCTCTCCACCCTTCAGAGAGGGTGAGGTTACCCATTGGTAATTAACAAAAGGTCACATCACTTGAGGCAGGACCAAGGCCCTCCTTCCTGTATCTAGGCTGAGCAAGGCATCCCTCCACAGGGAATGGAATTCAAAAAGTCAGTTCATGATCTAGGGATAAATAGTGATTGATTCCATGGCCTGTAGCCCTACAAACTGCCCAAGCCAAACAACTGTCACCCATACTCACAGGGCCTAGTTTGGTCCTATGCAGGTTTTCCAGTTGTTAGTACAAAGTCAGTGAGCTCCCACTAGCTCAGATCAGCTAGTTTCTGTGGGTTTCCCCACCATGGTCTTGACCACTTTGCTCATATTACATACTCCTTCCTCTCTAAGACTGGACTCTAGGAGCTAGGCCTCAAATGCACATAGAATTATAATAATAATAATAATAATAATAATAATAATAATAAGAAGAAGAAGAAGAAGAAGAAGAAGAAGAAGAAATTAGCAAAACAAACCAATACATTTTAAATGAGATATTTGCATGGTTCATTCCTTTACAGATTAAGTGGTATCTTTAATCAACCTCTTTATTCCTGAGAAATATTCTTCCCTAGCTCGTCACCATTCCCCGTACTCCTAGATATTAAGGAGCTACTTTTAATAAAAGAAAACAGTTTATTTTTAACCCTATATTATGTAATTATCTAGGATCCCTATTGCAACATTTGTGAGAGCCAAAATATTTGTACCATTTATT
>PVIU01032797.1:0-13152 GCA_004026605.1 Ondatra zibethicus | reverse complement strand
TTGAGGAAGGTTGTTTCCTAATTTTCTGAGAAATCGCCACACTGACATCCAAAGGGGTTGTACCAGCTTGCATTCCCACCAGCAATGCAGAAGTGTTCCCTTTTCCCCACAACCTCTCCAGCATAAGTTGTCATCAGTGTTTTTGATCTTGGCCATTCTTACAGGTGTAAGATGGAATCTCAGAGTTGTTTTGATTTGCGTTTCTCTGATGGCTAAGGATTTGAACATTTCCTTAAGTGTCTTTCAGCCATTTTAGATTCCTCTGTTGAGAGTTCTCTGTTTAGGTCTGTACTCCATTTTTTTCCTATAGGATTATGTGATCTTTTGGTGTCCAATTTCTTGAGTTCTTTGTATATTTTGGAGATCAGACCTCTGTCTGATGTGGGGATAGTAAAGATCTTTTCCCATTCTGTAGGCTGTCGTTTTGTCTTGTTGACCATGTCCTTTGCTTTACAGAAGCTTTTCAGTTTCAGGAGGTCCCATTTATTAATTGTTTCTCTCAGTGTCTGTGCTGCTGGGGTTCTATTTAGGAAGTGGTTCCCTGTGCCAATGTGTTCAAGTGTACTTTCTCTTCTATAAGGTTCAGTGTGGCTGGCTTTATGTTGAGTAATTTGATCCATTTGGGCTTGAGTTTTATGCATGGTGATAGATATGGGTCTATTTTCATTCTTCTACATTTTGTTATCCAGTTATGCCAGCACCACTTATTGAATATGCTTTCTTTTTTCCATTTGATATTTTTTGCTTCTTTATCAAAGATCAGGTGTTCGAAGATGTGTGGATTGATATGCGGGTCTTCTATTCAGTTCCATTGGTCCTCCTGTCTGTTCTTATGCCAGTACTAGGCTGTTTTCAGTACTGTAACTCTGTAGTATAGTTTGAAGTCAGGGATTGTGATGCCTCCAGAAGTTCTTTTGTTGCCAGGATTGTTTTGGCTTTCTTGGGTTTTTTTTTTTTAAAGAGTTTTTAAGATTTATTTATTATATATAATGTTCTACCTATATGTATCCTTGTAGACCAGAAGAGGGCACCAGATCTCACTGTAGATAGTTGTGAGCTACCATGTGGTAGCTGGGAATTGAACTCAGAAACTCTGGAAGAACAGCCAGTGCTCTTAACCTCTGAGCCATCTCTCCAGCCCTATCTTGGGTTTTTTGCTTTTCCAAATGAAGTTGAGTACCGTTCTTTCAAGGTCTTTGAAGAATTTTGTTGGGATTTTCATGGGCATTGTGTTGAATCTGTAGATTGCTTTCGGTAGGATTGCCATTTTTACTATATTAATTCTGTCTACCCAAGAGCATGGGAGATCTTTCCGTTTTCTGGTGTCTTCTTCAATTTCTTTCTTCAAAGATTTAAAGTTCTTGTCATACAAGTCTTCCACTTGTTTGGTTAGAGTTACTCTGAGGTATTTTATGCCATTTGTGGCTATTGTGAAGGGTGTTGATTCTCTGATTTCTTCCTCAGCCCTTTTATCATCGTGTACAGGAGGGCTACTGATTTTTTTGAGTTACTCTTGTATCCTGCTACATTGCTGAATGTGTTTATGAGTTGTAGAAGTTCTTTGGTGTTGTGGGAGCTCCTTCAGCTCCTTCAGCCAATAGCCACTAAGATACCAGCCCATTGGGGTATATGTGGTCTCTCTCTGTTGCTTGGACTCTGGTTCTGGCTGACTATACTCCTTTTTTGGTCGTGTAGGACGAGTATTCTGTAAGTTTTCTCCCCTCAAATAAATAAACCTTTAATAATAAGTCCAAACTGGTGTGGGATTATTTCCTGCTTTATCTGGCGCCTAACATTTGGCTTTAGAACCACCCCCCACCCTCACCCCCATCTCCCAGCTTGGCTGCCTGCTGCTTGCTTGGCTTCTTGCCACCAGCTGGGCTTGACATGAGCCCTCCCCCAGCCATGGCCTGTGTGTGGAGTCAGCAGTTAAAAACTCCACACCTCCCGGGATCCATGGGCCTGGATAGTCTCTGCCTACCTGGCTTGATCTTTTCTGAGTGGGTTTTAAATCCCCCATTGGAAGCTCAGCACTTAGGCAGTATGAATCAGAGTGCAAGCCATTGCTATATCCGGCGGAAGCACTGTTTGAAATCCCCGCCACAGCATTTGCCTTTGCACTGTGACCCTTTGTCCCAGCGGCATAAGGCCGTACTCACAGCAGCTGTGTCATGACCCCCTGCATCAGGTCAGAGCAGGGCGGGCGCCCGGGGTGAGCCGTGCTGTTTATCAGCTGCTGGACGCTCTTGGGATTTTTTTTCTTTGTGCCTGAACTCTGGGTTTTCTTCCTCTCTGTACATCTAACCTTTCTCGAGTACCACAGGATCTATCCTGACACCATTCCATTGATTGCGGTCGTGACTTGGATACAGCGCCATCTGTTGGTTAACGGGTAAAATGGCAGGTTTCATTTTTAATGAGACTCTAGCAGCGGTTTTGCTGAAATCACATTAGGCCTCTATGACCTTGGAGGTACCTCAATTTACTGGTTATTAGGTTTCAGGTTTTCTTCTTCATATTATATCATTATGGAAGTATATGGCATTAATTGATAGGATTAATACGATGATAGGCAAAATTGACACCTTATCTAAGGGTACTAGGAACTTACCTGAAAGGGTCCAGGCTGTTGAATTTGACTTTCAGAAGTTATCACAGAGTTTTGATAAGGTAACAGACAGAATATACCTCCAGGATGGCAACTTACACGATATCCAGTGGCAGTTCAAGGAGGAGATGTTATCTTTGAAAGGAAACATTAAAACCTTGGAATCACAGGTGCAGAATGGGAACCAGAAAATTAATACCATAGGGAAATCACTAGAAACCTTTGCAGATCAGGAAATTCAGGCCTTACATGAGACAATGATTAAGAGATTTGAAATGATTGACGAAATTATCGGAGTTAATGAACTGGGTGAGAAGACACAAGGGCAGGATACAATGCCACCACCAGCTTTCAGAACTGGTTTACCCAGGGTTTTAGCGATATACCCTGTAATTTATCCTGACAAAGCATCAACTTCTAAAGGCTCAAAAGGAGCCAAAGAAGGTAGATGGATGCTGATAGGACTGAATGATCTGAAGGAAATTAAGCACGTCGTCATTACTTATGGCTTGCACTCTACATTTGTTAAGGAAATGATAAGGACTTGGGCTTCTAATGTCAGGGCTACACCCCATGATTTCTTCCAGTTAGCATCAGAATTGTTAGAAGATGGACCTTCCTTGATGTTTGGAGTTTATTTCAGAGAAGAATCCAAACATATGGAATGGCAAGGAAAAGAAAAAGGTGTGGAGGTTTTGCAGGATCAAATTCTTGGCGTAGGAGCATACGGTGATCCACAGGTCCAAGCTTTTTATGATGAAGAAGTATTGTCCCTATGCCACAAAGCAGACTTGAATGCCTGGGATAGAATACCAAAACCAGGGAAAAAGATAGAGTCATATACCAGGGTTAGGCAGGGACAGGGAGAAGCCTATATGGACTTTTTTCTTTTTTTTTGTTTTTCGAGACAGGTTTTCTCTGTACCTTTGGAGCCTGTCCTGGAACTAGCTGTTGTAGACCAGGCTGGACTCGAACTCACAGAGATCCACCTGCCTCTGCCTCCCGAGTGCTGGGATTAAAGGTGTGCGCCACCACTGCTCAGCCCTATACTGACTTTTTGCAAAGATTAATTAAGGCTCTGAACATAGGAGTAACAGACCCAGAAGCTAGATGAATAATTCTTGAATCACTGGCTTTTGAAAATGCAAACTTAGACTGCAAAAAGATAATTGGGCCTTTAAGGTCTAGATCAGCACCTATGGATGAATGGATCCAGCATACCTTGAATTTTCAGACCTTTAATTACAATGATGAATCTTGGGTAGGAGAAGTGATTTCCAAAGCGATGAAGGGCCATCAACCTGCCAAATGTTTTAATTGTGGTAAATTAGGACACCTAAAAAGGGATTGCAGGCAAGGAATTTCAAGGAATAACACTTCATCTGGGAATGGCAGGATTAAGAAACCTCGGCCTTCAGGTATATGTAGGAGATGTGGTAAAGGAAGACATTTGACCAATGAATGCAGATCAATAACAGACAGACAAGGCAACCTGATAACATCAGGAAACTCCCTGAGGGGCCCCAAGCCAAAAGTGGCCCAGTCATTCCCAGTAACTGTGGAGGACATGTCACACCAGGAAAATTAAAAACTCTAGAACCTTCTGTGCCAGACCATAAGATTCTCAATGACGGCTCAAATTTGGAGGATAAGTCAGAAATTCAATTAGGAAATAAGAAGCATATATTTTGGCAAACTTCTATAAATGATCAGAGACCAAATCTGAGAGTGCATTTAAATGGCATTGTGATTGTTGGCTTGACAGACACAGGAGCAGATGTGAGTATCATCACTTCAGAATCGTGGCATCCAAACTGGCCTCTTCAAGAGGCAAATGTTCAATTACTAGGAATTGGAACCATATCTTGAGTTAAACAAAGCACAAGATGGGTTAACTGTATTGTGCCAGAAGGTCAAAGAGGAAAGCTAAGGCCATATGTAGCTGATATTGCAATAAATTTATGGGCCTGTGACCTGCTACAGCAATGGAATACCCAGATTAACATTCCTGCAGTCCCAGGAACTCATAATTCTGGGAAGGATGTAGTAAGGTACTATGCACAAAGGTCACCAGCTATTCAGGCTGTACAAGAACATAAAGCAACTAATGAACCTTTAGAGGTACCAACAGCCCTACCTTTAAAATGGCTAACTGAGAAGCCAATATGGGTTAAGCAATGGCCTCTAGCTGAAAATAAATTGCAGGCTTTAGAACAGTTGGTACAGGAGCAATTAGATGCTCGACATATTGAGGAGTCAACTAGCCTTTGGAATTCTCCTGTGTTTGTTGTAAAAAAGAAATCTGGCAAATGGAGAATGGTGACAGATCCAAGCGCTGTCAACAAGGTAATTCAACCTATGGGCCCTCTACAGTCTGGAATTCCTTTGCCTTCTCTGTTACCCAAAGGATGGCCTCTTATAGTTATTGATTTAAAGGATTGCTTCTTCACTATACCTTTACAAGAGAAGGATAGCAAAAAATTTGCCTTCACAGTGCCTACTTATACAAACTCTCAGCCTACTAGGAGATACCAGTGGACTATCCTACCACAGAGAATGCTCAATAGCCGCAGCCGGTGTCAATACTTTGTACGTCAGCCATTGGAAATAATATGTAGACAATTCCCTAAGTCTATAATTTACCATTACATGGATGACATTTTGCTATCCAATTCAAACATAGATACTTTAGAAAGAATGTTTGAGGAAGTAAAGATAATTTTGCCTAAATAGGGATTACAAATTGCTCCTAAAAAGACTCAAAGATGAGATTCTGTTAATTACCTAGGTTACAGAATAGATTTACAGAAAATTAGGACACAAAAGGCACAAATTAGGAGAGACTGGTTATGGACTCTTAATGACTTTCAAAGATTGTTAGGAGACATTGCCAGTCTATGACTGACTGTTGGGATAACACCTGATCTAATAATTCATTTAAACAAAACCTTTGGTGGTGATAAAGATTTGAATAGTCCCAGAGAATTAACAGCTGAAACAGAAAAGGAACTGACAATGGTTGAGGAAAAATTACAGGAGGCACATATGGATAGGGTGAATCCAAATCTTAGTTGTATCCTAGTCATATTGCCTTCCAGAATTTCTCCTACAGGAATTTTAATGCAGAGGGAAGATATTATTTTAGAATGGATCTTTTTACCACACAAACCAAGTAAAAAATTAAAAACTTATATGGAAAAGGTCTCTGAATTAATTATAAAAGGTAAACGGAGACTTTGTCAGCTAGCAAGTATAGATCCTGCAGAAATTATAGTGACTTTCACTACTGATGAAATAAAAAGGTTATGGGAAGACAATGAACCATGGCAAAAGGATTGTGCTAATTTTTTGGGAGATATTAATAGCAACTATCCCAAAAGCAGTATACTTAACCTTATAAAGAGAACTTCTTGGATTCTTCCTCGAATTGTATGTGATGCTCCAATAACTGGAGCCTGTAAATTTTATACTGATGCTAATAAATCAGGGGAGGCAGGTTACAAATCAGGCGAATTGAGTAAGGTAGAACAAAGTCCTTATACTTCTGTCCAGAAGGCAGAATTATATGCCATTCTTATGGTGCCAAGGGATTTTAAAGAGCTTCTTAATATAGTTACTGATTCACAATATGCAGAGTTATCTTGCATATTGAAACCGCTGAATTTACACCAGATGATACAGAATTGACTTCATTGTTTATACAGGTACAAGACATAATCAGGAATAGGCTTTGTCCGATGTACATAACACACATCCGATCCCATATAGGTCTGCCAGGTCCTCTAACACAAGGTAATGCAGAAATTGATCAATTATTGATTGGAAGCATGTTGCAGGCCTCAGAATTTCATTTAAAAAAATCACGTCAATAGCAAAGGTTTAAAGAAAGAGTTTTCCATTACATAGCAACAAGCTAAGGAGATTATAAAGAGATGCCCTACTTGCTCTTTATATAACCAAACACCGCTACCTGCAGAGACTAACCCAAAGGGTTCTCAAAGGAATGAAATCTGGCTGATGGATGTGTTCCACTTTGCAGAATTTGGAAAATTAAAATATGTACATCACACCATTGACACTTATTCAGGCTTTCAGTGGGCAACTGCTTTAAGCTCAGAAAAAGCTGATTCAATAATCACACATTTATTAGAAGTTATGGCCATCATGGGTATACCTGCACAAATAAAGACAGATAACAGTCCAGCTTATGTCTCTAGGAAAATGAAATGGTTTTTTTTTGCTAATTATAATATTAAGCATGTTACAGGTATACCTCACAATCCTACAGGTCAAGCAGTTATAGAAAGATCAAAGCGAACTATAAAGGATATGTTAAACAAACAAAAAGGGGTGGAAAATGCCCCCAGAAATAGATTACATATTAACCTTGAATTTTCTTAACGCTAATGAGAAAGGAACAACAGCGACAGAAAGACATTGGATGATGGAAAAATCTGCTGAATTAAATCAACTGGTTTATTTCAAGAATGTGCTGACCTCTCAATGGAAGCCAGGAGATGTGCTGCATTAGGGAAGGGGTTTTGCTCTTGTTTCCACAGGAGAAGAAAAATTGTGGATATCATCAAAATTAATAAAGGTTCGGTTTGAAGAGTAGAAACCTCTTGGAAATGAGACATACAGCTCATCCACAATGATGATAATCATACAGGTGGTAAGAAAAACATATAGGATGGGGGCAGGGTTCTGTTCTTGTCTTTGCAGGAAAACACTTATCTTCAAAAAAAATTCAAGGGACCCTGGATATTTGAATACTGACAGATGGAAAAAATTACTAGCCAATATGGATCACCAAGAAAATCGAATAGGTTCCTTAAGTAATAATGTTTACACATATTTTTTGTTTATTTATATTCATAAGTATATAGAGCTGTTTTTGGAGTTGGACTCTGGCTCAGTCCCTCTCTAATTCCAAGCCTGTTGTTAAGAGAAAAACCCAGAGTTTCTGGAGTTTCTGTCTCATGTCAAGAGCCATGATATGGGACAGAAAGAAAAAAAAGAATTTAGAAAACATCTTTGCTTTTCTTCATATCTATTTTTGTCTTTATCATGCCTTTCATTGAATATATACAACTGTAAATAATGTTTAAGTTTTCCACAATGAACAATGAATTTTTCCTGCAGCTATCTTTGAAGTTTCCAGGAAGAAGATGGAACCCCATAACAACAACTCCACCTGGTTGATATGACATCATGATATTGATAGCGCTACTACAAGTCCTGTTTCGGGTACCAGCTGCATAAGACGATTCCAGCTTGGTTAGCTGAAATGGTGCACATCTTTTACAACATTCTGGCCAGAGCTCCAGAAAATACTCAGTGACTATTTGCAATCTTACCAGACATTAATCTTGAAATTTAACCATCATCTTACTTTCACAGGATCCCCCAGAAAGGACGTCGCCCCCATGACAGATAGAAGTAATTCTAGAAGGATGATGTCCCCTCTCCCAGCACAGTTTGTCCTCGGATTTGGGGACATCATTTAGTGGTTGATTATAATTAGTATACAGTTGAGGGTTGGGGGAGGAATTTTATAGGCTCAGGGATCTTTTTGAAAAAAAAAAAAAAAAGGGAATGATGGGATAATAGATTGGTATTTGTGAGTTATTGTTTATAGACAATTACATTGGATACAAAGTTAAATTATATTGAATATTGTATGCATGCATGCTTCTACCTCTGTTTAAAATATTTTTATGTATTGATATATATATTTACCATATTGCAGTGTACATTTCTACCTCTGATTAAGATACTTATATATTGTTTACGTATTGATATATATATTTTTACCATATTGCAATGTATACTTGTACACTGTTTACATTTGGAGGTCATTGTCCTCATTTATTACACAGTTGTTTATTCTCTTAGTCTTTAAGTTAGATAGGTATTAAGAATTGTAGATCAGTAGTCATCTATGTTTATCATATATATAGTTAGACCAATCAGGTTCTTTAGATACATAGAGATTATATTCTGTATAAATAATCTTCAGTCTCTTCAAAGAGCTGTAGAAAATGGCATTTAATCTAATTTAGAGTTCTGTGGTAGTGAGACACAATCGCTCCTGACAACACCGATCTATTCCCAAGAGATTGTTGAGCACCAAAGATACTCCACTTGGAGCTTGTCTTCTTCTTGGCAAAATCAGCCTCTGGGCAAGGAACTGCCCATACCTCAACTACTGACAAAATACATAGTATCCGGAAATGGATAAGCAGAGCTGTCAAATCTTGCCAAGACAGGGTAAGACGGTTTTGAGAAATTTCTTGCCTTTAAAAATAATCTGTCAGTCTTAAATGAATTAAGAAAAAAAAATCTGTCAGTTATTCTAGGCCTTAGCCAAAGTTGGTTGCTTCAACGCTGCAAACGTGACTGTGGGTGATTGCCCAGGTAGCCAGTTGTCTCTGTGATTTGTTGCATATTTTGGAAGTTGTTTGATTGCACTTCCTAATTACTCAGGTAATATTATTTCCCTTCTCAGATCTTCGATGGGGTTGAAGAGTAGATAAATGTAGTTACTTTTCTCTCATGACTTGGCCAAGTTATTTATTATATAAGACTTAAACTAGTTAGAAAAGGATATTTGTTCTTATTGTATATAATTTCATAGTAGATTTAGAACTCTCTTACTTAAACAGAAGGGAGAGGTGCTATGGGAGCTCCTTCCGCTCCTTCAGCCAATAGCCGCTGAGATACCAGCCCACTGGGGTGTGATCTCTCTCTCTTTAAAAAGCAGCGGCAGCCCTCTGCTCGCTCTCTTGCTTTGGACTCCGGTTCCGGCCAACTAGCTCCTTTCCTGGTCATGTAGGATGGGTGTTCTATAAGTTTTTTCTCCTCAAATAAACAACCCTTTTAATAATAAGTCCAAACTGCTGTGGGATAGTTTCACACTTTACATTCGTAGAATTTTTGGGATCACTTATGTAAACTATCATATCATCAGCAAGCAGTAAGAGTTTGACTTCTTTTCCCAATTTGTATCCCCTTGATCTCCCTTTGGTGTCTTATTGCTCTAGCTAGGACCTCAAGAACTATATTGAGTAGGTATGGAGAGAGTGGACAACCTTGTCTTGTTCCTGATTTCAGTGGAATCGCTGGGAGTTTCTCTCCATTTAGTTTGATGTTGGCTGTTGGCTTGCTATATATTGCCTTAGTTATATTTAGGTATGTTCCTTGCTCTCTCCAAGACTTTTACCATGAAGGGATGTTGTATTTTGTCAAATGCTTTTTTTGGCATCTAATGAGACGATTGTGTGGTTTTTATTTTTCAGCTTGTTTATATGGTGGATTACGTTGACAGATTTTCGTATGTTGAACCATCCCTGCATCTGTGGGGTGAAGCCGGCTTGGTCATGGTTGGCACGGACCGGCTCAGGGGAGCCCCTCAGACCGTGGGAGAATCAGGGTCTTGGTACCAGGAAGGCACAAGTTCGGCGAATGACAGACAGATGCAACACACAAGAGAGTGGTTGGAATCTGCTGCAACTTTACTGAATTCATTTTGTCATTATATAGTATTCAATCAAAGAACAAACCAGAAGGTCACGTATCATTACTTGGCACAGTATGAAAGCTTCTTTTAGTCACATCAGCAATGAGCACATCCTTGGTAGGGTAACTCTTATCCTTGGGAATATAAACCTCAAACAAGTGGTTTCATTTTATCTAGGAATAGAAAGTTTCTGTCTCATATTTGCTATCATGGCCCTTCCTTTTTCTCACCCTTTCTTTATTTCATCTAGTGACTAAATATGCCTAATCAGTTCTCTGCACCTGCTGCAATATACTTTTTTGTATTTTCTCATGTAGCAAACACCATGGGGGTTAGGATCTAACAAGCCTATCCATAAATGGTAGACCTAAATAATTCTGTTTTTGTCCCTCAAATATCATATATTTATGACTATCATCCTCATACCTTCCTGTGTATGGAATGGGGTCATCTGGTGACTCAGTTGTCCTCCTGGGTGGTACCCACCATATATCCCTGATCCTAAACTTTATTAACCCATGAGCCTTACGTGTTGGAATATTCAATCTTGCAAGGGATTTTTTCCTAGTTTCTTTATTCCCAGAATGGTGGTTTCCTAACAATATCTGGATCTTAACCTGTGTTTCCCCCAAATCATCAGTCCTTTCTAGGAAAAGTTCCCGCTGCTGTAACTTATCCATAATGCCTTCCCACTGATCTCTTTTTGCTATCATCCAGAATTTGCACAAGGGCTTGAAATGCTAGAGGTATCTCGAGCACTGTATTAGTATCATATATCAGAATTATCAATCCCAGGAACACCAAGGGGTTCTCTGGTAAAATTATATGTTTTGGCCAAATATAGCAAAGAACATTATCAGGAAACAGGAAAGAATAGCAGAGGCAGCTAGCCATCTATGACAGCGGTGAGTACATAATCTTGAGTTCAAGTTCACGACCTAAGCTGATTGCTAAGGAACTGCCGGAGGCCTATCCATGAACACGAACCCCCCAGCCTGTGTCCTCCGGACCAGAGGGATTGTTGTCACACAGACTACACCGCTGTGGGTGTGGCATATGGTGGATGATAGTTCTGATGTGTTCTTGGATTCAATTTGCTAGTATTTTATTTAGTATTTTTGCATCACTGTTCATGAGTGAGATTGGTCTGTAATTCTCTTTCTTAGTATTGTCTTTCTGTAGTTTGGGTATCAGGGTAATTGTAGCCTCATAAAAAGAGTTTGGCAATGTTCCCTCTGTTTCTATTGTGTGGAATAATTTGAGGAGTATTGGTATTAGTTCCTCTTTGTAAGTTTGTAGAATTCTGGGCTGAAACCATCTGGTCCTGGCCCTTTTTTGGTTGGGAGACTTTTGATGACTGTTTCTATTTCTTCAGCAGTTATAGGTCTATTTAATTTGCTTATCTGGTCTTGATTTAATTTTGGTAAGTGATATTTATCCAGAAAGTTGTCCATTTCCTTTAAGTTTTCCAATTTTGTGGAGTACAGGTTTTCAAAAATATGACCTCATGATCCTCTGTATTTCCTCCGTTTCTGTTGTTATGTCCCCATTTTTCATTTCTGATTTTGTTAATTTGGATATTCTCCCTCTTCCTTTTGGTTAGTTTGGATAAAGGTTTGTCTGTTTTGTTGATTTTCTCAAAGAACCAATTCTTAGTCTCATTGATTCTTTGTATTGCTTTCTTTGTTTCTATTTTGTTGATTTCAGCTCTCAATTTGATTGTTTTTTTGCCATCTAGTTCTCTTAGGTGAGTTTGCTTCTTTTTGTTCTAAAGTTTTCATATGTTCTGTTAATTCACTAGTGTGGGATTTTTACAGCTTCTTTATGTAGGCATTTACTGCTATGAACTTGCCTCTTAACACTGCTTTCATTGTGTCCCATAAATTTGGGTATGTTGTGTGGTCATTTTCATTGAAGTTTAGGAAGTCTTTCCATGTGTTTGTGGGTTTTCCGGAATTGGTATTGCTGTTGACTTCTAGTTTTAAAGCATGGTGATCTGATAAGGTACATTGGGTTATTCCAATGTTTTTGTATTTGTTGAGGTTTGTTTTGTTACCGAGTATGTGGTCAATTTTTGAGAAGGTTCCATGAGGTGATGAAAAGAAGGTATATTCTTTTCTGTTTGGATGAAATATTCTATAGATGTCTGTTAAGTCCATTTGAGTCATAACATCTGTTAGTTCTCTTATTTCTCTGTTCATTTTTTGTCTGATTGACCTGTCCAGTGGTGAGAGGGGAGTGTTGAAGTCTCCCACTATCAGTGTATGGGGTTTAAGATATGATTTAAGCTTTCAAAGTGTTTCTTTGACATATGAAGGTGCCCTTGTATTTGGGGCATAGATGTTCAGTGTTGAAATTTCCTCTTGATGGATTTTCCCTGTGACTAATATGAAATGTCCTTCTTTGTCTCTTTTGACTGATTTTAGCTTGAAGTCTATTTTGTTAGATATTAGGATAGCTACACCCACTTGTTTCTTAGGTCCATTTTGTTGGTATATTTTTTCCCAACCTTTTACTTTGAGACTATGTCTGTCTTTGAGGTTGAGATGTGTTTCTTTTATGCAGAAGAGTGATGGATTCTGTTTTCGTATCCAATCTGTTAGCCTGTGCCATTTTATTCATGAGTTGAGTTCATTTACATTAAGGGATATTAATGACCAGTGGTCACTATCTCCTATTAATTTGGTTTTCATTGTTGGTAATGTTATTTTGTGTGGTTTTTTTTTCTTCTTTGGGATTTGCTGTAATGAGATCATCAATTGTCTGTGTTTTGTTGGTGTAGCCATCTTCTTTGGGTTGGAGTTTTCCTTCTAGTATTTTGTGTAGGGCTGGGTTTGTGGCTAGGTATTGGTGAAATCTAGATTTGTCATGGAATATCTTGCTTTGTCCTTCTATGGTGATCAACAGTTTTGTGGGGTATAGTAGCCTGGGCTGGCATCCGTGGTCTCTCAATGTCTGCATAATGCTTGACCATGACCTTCTGGCTTTCATTGTCTCCACTGAGAAGTCAGGTGTAATTCTGATA
>PVIU01032796.1:0-13150 GCA_004026605.1 Ondatra zibethicus | reverse complement strand
GAAAGCATCATTTTGAGTGAGGTAACCCAGACACAGAAAGACAATTAGCACATGTACTCACTCATAGGCGGTTTTTAAACATAAAGCAAAGAAAACCTGCCTACAAACCACAATCCCAGAGATCTTAAACAACAATGCGGACACTAAGAGAGACTTACATAGATATAATCTACATGGGAAGTAGAAAGTATAAAAAGACACAATCACCTGAGTCAATTGGGAGCATGGGGACCTTGGGGGAGGGTTAAAGGGGGGAGGGGAGAGGCAGGGAGGGGAGCAGAGAAAAATGTAGAGCTCAATAAATATCATGGAAAAAAAAAGAATCTCCTAGAATGATGGGAAGGAAATGAACATGTCATATACAAAGAGACACTCCAGCTGGCCATACATGGCAAGTGTGCTTACCCTCCTTGGGGGACTATGAGGGAAGGTCATATGCCTCACTGAGTTAACCACATAAGGCTCTCAGAGTGCTTCCTGGCACTGAACACGTGCTCAGTAAATGTCCTCTGCTACTGAGTACTGCTGTAGCCCAAGACATGCATTGGTAGAGCCTGCAGAGCAGACAGGTTAGTCAGAGTGGAATCATGCAACCAAGTTCAGGTCCTGGCCTGTATCACCCCTAACCACCAGTGTCTCTTCTTTTCCTGCAGAGCCTCTGTGGCACGTGCCAGCCCAGGCCCGGCTCTCAGCCATGGCTGGAGGCAGTGGCAGCAAGCATCCCTCCAGGCAGGACGCAGCTGGCAAAGATTCTCCCAATAGGCATTCCAAAGTGAGTCTGTGCCTCGCCCTGCCCGACCCTACCCTGTCTCATCCAGGGAATGAGGCCTGTAGTGACTGGCTGCCACCTGGTCTCTTTCCTGGGTACATGCTGATGAGGGCTGGGGCGGCTTTCCCGGGGTTGTGTCCTCTGGTGGCCACATCCTCAGCCTTAGGCATATTCCCCTCTACAGTGAGCTAAATAGCATCCTGGCTCCAACCCTCAGCCGAGTAACTCGATAAATCCTTTCCTTCCTCTTTGTTTCTACATCCACCCTGGATTTCAGTGACCTTATGCCTTAGGGGGTCGATCTTTCCCCAGAAGGATGTAGTTTGGGTCTGCAATAGGCAGTGTGGCACAGGGTGAATCAGGGACTCAGGCTCCCTTCTGTTACATGCTGACCCTCGGGCCTCCAAGCCCTCTACTGGGTCCCTCTTTGGGATCTGCATTATTGCAGTACTAGGGTAGGAGGAAGAGAGGTTCGAGAGAGGTTTTTCAGCCCAGGCCAGAAATGGAATGAGTCACTTCTACCTGCATTGCAATGGCTAGGGCTTCATCTCCGCCAAGAAGGCAGGAAACTGTATACCTAGTTGTTCTTGGCAACCTCATCCCACGTGCTGAGCATTGGGAGCATAGTGGTAGAGAGCACAGAGGAGCCACTGTCCTCAAGAAGCTGATGTCCCGCGGGCAGCAGTCAGTCAGTGGACACAAGCATTTATAACTTGCTAAGAAAGCACAGTTGCAGACTGCTTGACAAGCACTGCTGCCTTAGGTAATACCATCAGCAGAGCCCTGGGAGTGTGTCTTAGTCAGGGTCACCACTGCTGTGGTGACAACATGGCCACAGCAGCTCAGGGCAGAACGGGTTCCTTCAGCTCACACTTCCGCAGCACTGTTCATCATCAAAGGAAGTCAGGGTTCAAGCAAGGCAGGAAGGCGGAGGCAGGAGCTGATGCAGAGACCGTGGAGGCGATGCTCACTGGCTTGCCTCCCGTGACTTGTTTCACCTGCTTTCTTAGAGAACCCAGGACCACCAGCTCAGGAATGGCACCAGCCACAGTGTCTGTGGTGGTGTCTCCCCCATCAGTCACTAATGAAGAAACTGTCCTGCAGGCTTGCCTACAGCCTGATCTTATGGAGGCATTTTCTCAGTTGAGGCTCCCTCCTCTCAGATGACTAGCTTGTGTCAAGTTGACATAAAACTATCCAGCATAGGAGGTGACTTTGAAGGAAGTTAGGAAAGAGCCATAAAGAGAGCTGAGAGAAGAGTGTCACAGACTGGGGGCCGCGAGTGTGAAGGCCCTGAGGCTTGTGCCTGGCACAGAGAACAGCAAGGTGTGGTCTAGAGAGACAGGGAGATGACGTTAGACACAGAACATGAGTGTCGTGGTAAGGACTCTGACCTGTCACCTGAAATTGCCACAAGAGAGTTTCAAACAGGGATGGAGGAGCGTGATTCCATACAGTAGCTCACAGCTTTCCTTTGGGCACATGTTGGGAACAAATGAGATGGGGAGATGGAGAGGAGGGTGCTGTAGTGGCCCTGTGGTAGGGGATGGCAGCCAGGACCCAGGGAGAACAGGGGAGGATGCCATCGTGACAGTTCCAGCATGTGTCTGCAATACACAGGCAGCAGATTTGCAGGGCAGGCACTGAGAAGATGGAGGTACCATTGTGAAGGAGGAAGGAGGGAGGTGGGACTAGGAGGGGACCCCAGACCTAAGTTTAAGAAGCATTTGGTTTGGGATATGTTGATCTGAGCACCAAATGAGCCAGGCTTTTTGTCACACACCTATTTTACAATTGTGTAAGCTGAGGCACGGTGGAAGTAAATCACTTGTCTAGGGTAACTGTGCCAATAGGGGAGGAGCCATGATGTGGACATGCCTGGCTTTGGGGTGCCAGTGTGGGCAGAGGCTCCCACCCCTAGAGTCGAGGTGACACAGCTGCCTTGCTTTCCAGGGTGAACCTCAGTACTCAAGCCATTCCAGCAGCAATACGCTCTCTAGCAATGCCTCTAGCAGCCACAGTGATGAACGATGGTTCGACCCTCTGGACCCCCTGGAGCCAGAGCAGGACCCCTTCTCCAAGGGTGGCTCCAGTGACAGCGGCATCGACACCACACTCTACACCTCCAGCCCCAGTTGTGTGTCCTTGACCAAGGCACCCAGGCCAACCAAGCCACACAAGCCTCCTGGCCTTTGTGGTGGGGGCCGGGAGGCAGCCGGAAGACCCCACCTTGCAGACCGACGGCGGGAAGTCTCTCCTGCACCTGTGGTAGCTGGCCAGAACAAGGGCTACCGGCCAAAGCTGTACTCCTCAGGCTCCAGTACCCCTCCAGGCCTGGTCGGGGGCAGCCGAGACCCACCAAGGCAACCCAGGTGAGACCCCGCGCCAGCTCCAGGTCTTCCAGGAGACCCTGACCACCTCTCACTGACCCTAATGGCGGCTCTTTCCCCAAAACATGCTTGCTGATAATTGTATCGCTTGAAGAGTTGTGATGGAGGCCACACATGGCATACCCATCAGCCTCCAAAAGTCCAGATGGGGAGAGAAGCCCAACTGTGTCTCTGTCTTCCTCTGTCTCTGGTTCTCTCTGACCTCTGTCTTCTCCTCTCTCTGCTATCTATGACCAACGATTTTTAACTCTGTGAGGGTTTCATTCAGATCTTTCTGTCACAAGTCTGTTTGTCTGTTGCTCAAAAAAAATAGGGACATAACAGTCTCCTGACAGAGTCCAGAGAGGGTCGAGTAGGCTGCCATGTGACGTGATAGTCCTCGAGGAGGGCTCTCTGGCCTCACGATGGGGTCCGAGGACAAAGGGGAGCTGCAGCTTCTCTGCTCTCCTTTGTGGGGAAAGCAAAGGCTCCCCAAGAACCATCCACAGCTGGTGGTGTCATGTGACCGTCACAGCCACACTGAGGTCCGCAAAGGCACTTGTTGGCCTTCTAGCCTCTGGCTTTGAGCGGTAGCCCCCAGACCCCACCCTGATTAACTCAAATTGGTGTCCCACTCCAAAACCTGAGTTCTGCCTCAGTGGGTTGGATGGGGTGCAAGAATATGCCTTTTTAAAAGCTCTTCACTGTCGGTGGGTGCAGTCTCGGGACCACACTTTGCAAAGCACGAGTAGGGAGGCAGGTGAGAGAGTGACGGCTACCTCAGCCTGCAGTCTGAACCCACAGCTGGTGCACCTGGGACGGCAGCAGACGGTCTGCCAGGGAAAGGGAGGCAGAGTGTTCTGTAGAAGCCGCAGCTTGGTGCCCCTCTGGCATGTTTACTAGAGCCCACAGCTTCCCTTCCCTGCAGCCTGAGCCCAGAACCCTCATCCGAACTCAGGGCCTTCCTGGGATAAAAGGCTTCCTGGCACCTGTGCCTGTGAGCCCATGGACTCTATAATTCACTGTATAATCTAATGCCTTTATTTTCTTTTTTTAATTTATTCATTTATTTATTTTAAGACACGGTCTCACTATGTAGCTCTGACTGACCTGGAACTCCCCATATAAACTTCAAACTCAACAGTGATCCACCTGCCTTTGCCTTTTAGTACTAGAATTAAAATGTCTGGCTTCTTTCCTTTTCTTTTTCCTTTAACCATGTAGGGGTATTTTGCCTACATGCATGTCTGTGCATCAAATGCATGCCTGATGCCTAAGGAGGCCAAAAGAAGGCATTAGGTCTCTTGGAACTCTAGAGTTACAGGTGGTTGGGAGCCGCAGTGTAAACTCTGGGAATCCAACCTAGGGCCTCTGGCAGTCAGTTCTTTTAAGCCCTCTCCAGGTCTTAGTCATCGCTGGCTGCAGTCTCAGGACCACATTTTAAGAAGCACAAGTGGGGAGGCGTGTGGGAGAGAGCCATGTTTCTGCACAGAAAGAGCTGGGCTCCACACAGAGCCTCTCGTCAGCAGCACACTTTGGTCTGCTCCAGCCATGAACTGTTGAACATAGCTTTGTCCTTGCCAGAAGGATTTTGTGACTCCTCCAAAGGGCTCCAAATTTGAAAACTCCCATGGTTAGACTGGGGATGTACAGTGCTTGCCTAGTGATTGTGAGGCCCTGGGTTCAAATCCCAGAACAACAAGAATAAACAGGAGAGTTGAAAAAGAGAATAGAAAACCAGCAGGTTGGAGTGCCTGAATTCTCAGCTGCCCTGATCTGAGGGAGCCCAGGAGGGTTGCCATGGAGACAAAGAAAAAGACAGTGAGGAAGCTATCTTGGGCCACCTTCCTAAACAAGTAGTTCTTAACTTCTGACCTCACTGGCTGCTTTACTTCACTCATTCAATCATTCATTCATTCAGCATCTATGTCTTAGAGATCTGTGCTGGCCTATGTAACTCCGGCCTGTTCCTCACCACAAATGACAGTCCAGCCATCACTCAGAACAAGGGAGAGCTGTGCCTACTGAACAGTGCAGGCATGTGGGGCTATTTTCAGCCTGTTGCGGTCCCTGTTCTTGGCACATTGGTGGGAGCTGGACCTGGTAGAACAGGCCTCTGTAATCTCAGCCACTTAGGAAACTGAGGCAGAATGATCACAAGTTCAAAGCCAGCCAGGGCAGCTTAGTTAGACTCTGTTTTAGAGCAAACATGGGTTAAAAGTGGGCTTGAGGTGTTTGCCTCACTGTTGAGTGAGGTTCAACCCTTAGCACTGAAAAAAAAATTTGTAGGGTTTTGAGATCCATGATATAAAGGCAGTAGCAATGCCAGGCATGGATAGTGGGTGAGGCAGCGGGGTGGGAACAAATTACCCCGCATCTGAGAGAAGTGGAGGGAGTGAGAGGAGAGGAGCCCCACTATACAAGTGGGCCCTGGTGGCTGGGAGCTTTAATTTGCATATAGACAATTGATGCTCATTGCAAATCATTCTCATCTACTCATTAACGCTGCTTCCTGAAGTTTTCTCCTAGGCAACGGGTTTTAGTGTGGAACAGCATTTCCCAAAATGGGGTGCTTGAGGTGATCTGGGTGGAAAGAGGAAGGAGATGTTTTCTCTTAAATAGATATGTTTCCTTAGAAAGCAGCAGCGCTGCCAGCCCACCCTGGCCGTACAGACACTGCCCTGGACCAGAGATAAGATGGCCTGCTTGCTCTCTCCTTTGTGGGGGTTGGGGGTAAGGGCATATCTGTTTTTGAAACTGGACCTTACTCTGTAGCCCAGGTTAACCTCAAACTTGTGGTAATCCTTCTGCCTCTGCCTCTGAGGTGCTGGAAGTACCACTAAGTTGCCACCACACCACGTTAGGACTGAGATGATATAAAGGAACGTAGTCAGCCAGGCCTAGCGATGCAAACCTGTCATCCCAGCCCAGGGAAGGCTGAGGCAGGGGGATCTAGGCCACATGGCAGAAGCATGTCACACACAGAGTTGTGGCGAGTTGTAGTGAGTTGTCAGTGTCTCCCACCGCACTTTTCCCACCCTCCTAGTTTTCATGTTTCCATGGATGTGCAAATGTTCCCTATATAGTCTGGGCCAGACCTGGTCTCAGAAGACCCCAGGCACCCCTGCCACCTGCTGGCCACGTCGTCCCTGGTAGCAGACAGCTCCACAGCCTTCCACATCTACTATTGTAGGTCCAGTCCTTGGGAATAACAGACAGCATCATACTTGAACCCAGTACCTAGAGAGCAGGTGGTGCTCTTGTCTGAACAGGCCTGTCATGAGAGTTCAGTACCTTGTCTCCACCCCACAGCACTCTGTTGCCGAGATCTTGCCGTTTATTCATGAGCAAGTATGTGTGTGTCAGGCCTGGTGTTGGCTTGCCCCAAGGAGACAGCAGGCAGATGGTAACAAAGTCATGGGTGAACCGTGCTAATAGGCCACCTCAGAGAAGGGCTGGCTGGATGTTTTCAGTCTGGGGTGCAGTTACGTGGATGCTTGTGTTGTGTCATTCTATTTTTATTTTTGGTGAGGGTGGGTGTAAGGTGTTGTTGCTGGGAATCATACCCGGGGCCTTGGACATGCTAAACCCCATAGCGCTGGCTGTGGACACTGACAGGAAACAGCCAGGCCTGGTGGAACAGGTGCAGCTAATTCCAGCACTCTGGAGCTGATGCAGAATTGTCGTTTCTGGGCCAGCCTAGGGTACATAGTGAGACCTTGCCTCAAATTTAAAAAGCAGAAGAGAAAGATGGGGTTATAGAGGAAGTTCTCAGGAGGGAGAGCAGTGGGTACAAAGGACCAGGGCTCAGGAAGATGATAGAGCTGGCATGACCCTGAGCACAGGCCCGACAGGCCGGGGAGATGAAGGCACTCCTTTGCCAGTGTGGGTTTGATCCTAAAGGCCAAGGACATCCAGGAAAGGTTTCAGGAGAGGAGACCGGGCAGATCTGTGCTCTTCTTCTAACTGTGTTTGTGTATACGATGTACCATACAAGCCATGGTGCGTGTAAAGGTATCAGAGGGTAGCTTTATGAAGTCAATTTTTTCTTTCCACCTTTACATGGGTTGCAGGAATCCAATTCAGGTCACCAGGCTTGCATGGCAAGTGCTCTTATCTGCTGAACTGGCTCCCTGGCCCCAGATCTGGCCTTTGAAAAGGAGGTTTGGGGGCAAGACAGGAGGCGGAGTCCCTGGGAGGGTGAGGGGAACTTGGAGAGGGTGTGCACTTGGAACAGATGTTTGGGAGATGAGCTGCTGCTAGTCACTGTAAGCCAGGAGCCATGGCTACTCTGGATGGAGTGGGAGCAGCTGGAGGCCTGTTCATCTGACCAGCCAAGCCCAGCTCTCTTAGACATTGTTCTAGACACCTTGGTGCCCTAGGGTACAAAGTCCAGTCCCTCCTTTGTGGAGCTGACATTCTACTGCAGAGAGGAAACAGATGGACAGACAACAACCAAGTGATACACAGATGGCGACCAAGGCTGAGGAGAGAAGCGGAGAGGCAGGCAGTGTCTTGATTTGTCATAGAAACAAGGGTCCTGGCAGCCAGACAGCAAATGTCAGGACCTAACTCGTCTGTTTTGCAGTACTCTGAGAATATCAGGTGACCAAAGAGGGTAGGACAGATAGCCAAAGAAAGCATGGCAGGAGGTCAAATTGGCACGGGGCAGGAACCCTGCTCTAGCAGATTCAGTACTGTGGTCGGCTACTAAGATTTGATTCTGCGGGCCATGGGATCCACAGAAGGTGATTGGGCCCATAATGTGATATATAGGTTGGTGGGTGGGTGGGTGGATGGATAGATATTTTGTTTGTTTTTGTTTTAATATCACTCTGGCTGCAGGTCTGTAATCCCAATACTCAGAGGCAGAGATAAGAGGATCGTGAGCTGGAGGCCAACCCGAGCTACATAGTGAGACTCAGTCTTTAATTTTAAAGGAGGGGCCCTCCAGTCTTCTGAGAGAAGCATGCTGTTTAAGGGAAGGGAAAATAGAGGACAGAATTTGAAAGCTGTCAGGAAGAGATGGACCTGGCTACACCCAGAGAGGCCCCACCCACTTCCCTGGCCCCAGCTCTTTGTTCAAAACCCACACAGCCTGTAGCTACTTGTGCAGGTCCATATCCCCAGCAACTTCACAAACATCACCTATCCCACCCCAGACACTCGTCATGGGAGCCCAGCTGCCAAGCCCCTGCCAGGTGCTGGCGCCTGTCACAGGCACCTGACTGGCCCAGCAAGCCCAGACGCATGACTACCTGGTCCCTGAGCAGTGCATATGCCAAAGTGTTTTGGTTTCCAAAGCAATTTGTCAGTGAGAGCTAGGGGCTCCACGTGGAGCTGACGCAGCCGGGCGTTCCCAGCAGGCAGGAAGCACGTGGCTTTGCCTCCCAGGCTGTGCCAGCAGTCTCCCGATCTGTCTGGGGATCCATCTCGGGCACAGCCCTCAAAGGTAATCCGGGGGTCTGCTGGGGCCCGCCCTGCCTGTGTCAGGATCTGGTCAGGGAGCCACAGCCAGCAGTTTGTTTTCCTAGGACTCAAGGGCTTGAGGGAGTGCCCAACAGAGATCTGTGGGCAGAGGGGCAACTCAGAGGCCCTGGGGTAGAAACACTCCTGGGTATTTGAAGAACAGCCTTGTGTAGCTTCTACAGACAAGACAGGCAAGTGGAGAAACTGAGGACACAGGAGATGGCAGATGGAGTGGGGCCTGTGGGAGACTTTGCTTGTCTGCATGAGCTGAAACCAGAGTTCTAGAGTGTCACACATTCCCATAGGGTCCTTGTGGCTGTGGGGAGGACGCGGAAGGCAGGTAGCCCTAGAAGAGACAATGGTGGCGATCCTGGTGGGTGGCACATGGTAGAGGTGGCAAGCAGTGAAGGGCATAGGATCCAGATGAAGTCCTCACCCCAAATCCTTTCTGTTTCACTCCTAAAGAGGCTCCAGGGTAGGTGTGGCCACTCTTAAGATCCTGCCAGAGAATCACAGAATATAATCGTTTCAGACTCTTAGGTCATGGCAAACGGGTATGGGAGGTGGGGGACGGATTCCACAGGTAAGCCAAGTGGCAAGCAGCCCGACCCCCTGGACTGTGAGGGCATGTTGTTACTGCCTGACTGCCTTATGCTGTGTGTGACCAAGTCTTAGCTCCACTTTTTACCACATGAACTCTTTCAGGCCCTTGGTCCTATCCACGGATGGGATAATAATAGGAGCCCAGGCTGGGCATGGTGGTACACACTTGTAATCCTAGCACTCAGGAGGTAGAGGCAAGAGAATCAGGAAGTCAGGGTCATCCTCAGCTATACAGCAAGTTAGAGACCATCCTGGGCTACATGAGACCCTGTCTCTAAAAATTTGATGATAACATTAACAGAGCTGGGATCCAAGATCATGAGAACAAAATGAGGCTATGAACTTACAGGACTTATCACAGGGCTCCATCCATAGCTGGGTTATCTGTTTATTATGCCCTTATCCTGATGATGATCATCTCAAGAGCACAGAAGGACGCACATGTCCATCCCATACGTACTATGGGCAAGTTATTTAGGCTCTCTGAACATCAGTGTCCCCTCCTGAAATACGACGGTGACTCCTGCACCCGGGAGTATTGGTGCTGTGTGAGGCAATGCATAGGGATGTTTAATACCAGGCCTAACTGTGTCCAAGACTTTGCGGTCAACCATGTCACTGTCACCCAGGCCAACACTGCTCTTTCCCCAAAGACAGGGCAGCAGCTCTCTCCCCCTTGTACCGTCATGTACCTGGGACCGTCTGTCAACCCCGTCAGAGTCTGCATGGAGCAGTAACATTGCACAGAGTCACAGAGCCAATGGGCTGTGTCCACCCAGCCTGTGACTAAAGCAGGGGGCAACAATGCACCACTGCCCCACACCCATTCTGTCTTAGCCAAAGCAGGGGCTCGTAGCCCTGGACAGGCCAGCTTCGTACACTTGCAGTTCAAGAACACCACTGGTAGCTCATTTCTCAG
Source organism: Ondatra zibethicus (assembly GCA_004026605.1). Taxonomy (NCBI): domain Eukaryota; kingdom Metazoa; phylum Chordata; class Mammalia; order Rodentia; family Cricetidae; genus Ondatra; species Ondatra zibethicus. The sequence goes on along the minus strand of PVIU01032796.1, from coordinate 3,021 downwards.
GAGAAAGCAGACTCACTAATGGGAAGGGACAAAGGCGGTGTGCACATGGAAGCAGGCTTGCAGCCTTGCTTGTCTGGAAGCAAAGTCCAGCTCTTCATCCACAAGTCTGCACAAATACCATTATTGAAGGAAAGGCCTACCGTGACTGCCTCAGCCACTGAGGTGTCAGACGGCCAGTTCCTTTGTATTTGGAGCCGTCTGTATATGGCTGAATTTCGCTTTCAGCCTCCATACATACCCATCTTTACCACTGTAGAACTAGCAGCTCCTGTACCCTGCTCCAGAGTGTTTTCTTCTTACATGTCCAATCCAGTTCATTGAAATGCTCCCTTTGTTTGTTTGTTTGGTTGGTTGGTTGGTTTTCTTTTCTTTTTCTTTTTTTTGTTTTTTGGTTTTTCGAGACAGGGTTTCTCTGTAGGTTTAGAGCCTGTCCTGGAACTAGCTCTTGTAGATTAGGTTGGCCTTGAACTCACAGAGATCCTTCTGCCTCCCGAGTGCTGGGAGTAAAGGAATGCGCCACCACCGCCTGGCGTGGTTGGTTTTTCAAGACAGAGTTTCTCTGTGTAACAGTCCTGGCTGTCTTGGAACTCACTCTGTAGACAAGGCTGGCCTCAAACTCACAGAGATCCCCCTGCCTCTGCCTCCCAAGTCCTGGGATTAAAGACGTGTGCCACAACCACCCAGCGTGAATGTGTGTTTATGTGGCATGCATGTACATGTAGAGGCCAAAGATTGACCTGACAGCAGGTCACTCTGCAGTGTATAAGTGGAGACCTGGTCTCTCACTTGAACCCAGGGCTCCCTGGTTCCAGCCTGTCCCTGCTGCTCGCTAGGATTACAGGCAGACTGCCACACCCACCCAGCATTTATGTGGGTACTGGAAATCCAGACTCCATTCCTGCTCTTGTGCAGCAAGTGCTTTGCCCACAGGGCCATGCCCCAGCCCCTTCTCCTTTTCATGTAGACAGGCTGACCTTGGCTTTGGTGTAGCCACAGCTGACCTGAGTGCTGGGATTGCACAGATGTACCACCATACTCAACTGCTGCTGGCATTTGCTTCAGCAGCCATGGATTCGTGTCCCTCTTGTGTAAGTGACTCGTTTCTTTGTCTTTGCTTTTGCAGTGACATGGGCTCCAGAGCTGGCTACCCCACTCAGGTTTACAAAACAGCCAGTGCAGAGACTCCCCGGCCCTCCCAGCTCACTCAGTGCAGCCCCTTCCAGCTCTCCACGTCCGTCCCTAAGTCTTTCTTCTCCAAGCAACCAGCACACAACAAGCATCCATCTGGATGGAAGAGAACAGATGAGCCCCCACCACGGCCACTCCCCTTCACTGACACTAAGAAGTAAGTGCCACTGCGAGACCACTGGGGCATCTCTGGGACGGGAAAAGGCGACTCGCTGTATTCCACACCTGGGTTTTCAATGATGAACAAGACAGGTGACATTCAGCTGGGAATAGTAAATATGGCAGATAGGAAACTCGTGTTGAGTGCAGCTGTGCTCTGGCACTCCTGTCCTGTTTCCCGTTCCTGGGTCGAGTGCTGGGAGTTAAACAGATGCTGCAGCATCCAGCTTTCTACGTAGGCTCTGGAGATTGAACGCGGCTCACGTGGCTTATATGGCGAGTACTTCACACCCACTGAGCCATCTTCTTGGCTGTTGTTTGCTTGCTCACTTTTTAATCTATCCATTTATCTGTTTGTGGGTTTATGTGCAAATATGTGTGTGAAGGCCAGGAAAGCCAGTCAGGCATTCCTGTCTGTTGCTCTCTACCTTTTACTGTTAGGCAGGATCTCTCCCTGAACCTTGGTCTCCCATTTTCTCTGTTTGACTAGACTCCAGCAAGGTCCTGTGAGCCCCCTCAGAGGTACGGTTGCAGGAATGGGCAGAATGCCTGGCTTGTAGACAGCCGAGATCTGAACTCTGAACTCCATGATTGTACGGCAAGCACTTTTTAACTGTTGAGAGCTATCTCTTCAGCTCCATACAGAGTGAAAGAAAGAAGTGGGCTGTGAAGCTAAGAAAGGGCTTTGGTGCCTGGCGGTGATGGCACGCACCTTTAATCCCAGCTCTTGGGAGGCAGAGGCAGGTGGATCTATGTGAGTTTGAGGCCAGCCTGGTTTACAGAGCGAGTTCCAGGCCAGCCAGGGCTACATACTGAGACCCTATGGAGAGAGAGAAAATGAGAATGAATGAGAGAAAAGAATTTTAGCTGGGTTTGGTGGCACACACCTTTAATACCAGCAATCAGGAGGCAGAGGCAGGCGGATCTCTGTGAGTTCGAGGCCAGCCTGGTCTACAGAGTAAGTTCCAGGACAGGCTCCAAAGCTACACAAAGAAACCCTGACTCAAAAAACCAAAAAAAAATTTAAAAATAGAAAGAAAAGAAAGGGGGGGCCTTTGGTGCCATGTGGCAGTGGTGCACACCTTTAATCCCAACACTCAAGAGGCAGAGGCAGTCGGATCTCTATGAGTTCAAGACCAGCCTGGTCTACAGAGTGAGCTCCAGGATAGCCAGGACTACACAGAGAAACCCTGTCTCGAAAAACAAACAGAAAAGATTATTGATTTGTTTATTCATGTACTGAAGAGAGGCGCACATGTGCAGGTCAGAAGACACCTTTCTTTTTTTTTTTTCATGATATTTATTGAGCACTACATTTTTCTCTGCTCCCCTCCCTGCCACTCCCTTCCCCCCTTCAACCCTCCCCCAAGGTCCCTATGCTCCCAATTTACTCAGGAGATCTTGTCTTTTTATACTTTCTACTCCCCATGTAGATTATATCTATGTAAGTCTCTCTTAGTATCCGTATTGTTGTCTAAGATCTCTGGGATTGTGGTTTGTAGGCAGGTTTTCTTTGCTTTATGTTTAAAAACCGCCTATGAGTGAGTACATGTGCTAATTGTCTTTCTGTGTCTGGGTTACCTCACTCAAAATGATGCTTTCTACTTCCATCCATTTTCCTGCAAAATTCAAGCTGTCTTTATTTTTTTCTGCTGTGTAGTACTCCATTGTGTA
>PVIU01032795.1:0-13155 GCA_004026605.1 Ondatra zibethicus | reverse complement strand
ATCCGGCGACGGATGGAGATAGAGACAGAGACCCACGTTGGAACACTGGACTGAGCTCCCAAGGCCCAGTTGAAGAGCAGAAGGAGGGAGAAGATGAACACAGAAGTCAGAACCGCAAGGGATTCGTCCACCCATTGAGATGGTGTGCCCGATCTAGTGGGAGCTCACCAAGGCCAGCTGGACTGGGACTGAATGAGCAGGTGATCGAAACAGACTCTGAATATGACTGACAATGGGGACTGACTGAGAAGCCAATGATAATGGCACTGGGATTTGATTCTACTGCATGTACTGGCTTTTTGGGATCCTAGTCAGTTTGGATTCACACCTTCCTAGGCTTGGATGGAGGCTAGAGGGCCTTGGGCTTCCCACAAGGTTACCCTGCCCTCTCTTAGGACTGGAGGGGAAAAAGGGAGGGGGAGTGGGGAAGCGGGAGGGAAATGGGAGGAGCGGAGGAGGTGGAAATTTTGAATGGTGCTATTTATAATGCAATAATAAAAAATTAAATGTGGGGGGAAAAAAGAAAAAAAAACATACTAGTCTGTAAACAATTTACAGGTTCATGCTGGGCAGTGGTGGCACATGCCTTTAATCCCAACACTCAGGAGGCAGAGGCAGGCAAATCTCTATGAGTTCAAGGCCAGCCTGGTCTACAAGAGCTAGTTCAAGGACAGGCTCCATAGCTACAGAGAAACCCTGTCTCAAAAAAAAAAAATTCACAGGTTCTAATCCTCTGTGGAAACAAAAGAAGAACCTCTTTTCCAAAGCAACATATCCTTAGACACAAATTTTAAAGACAAAGTACATTTAAAGTATGTATGTTGGTTACTTAGCTCCTTCACAGTCAAAAAATTCCACATCAAGGAACCAGCCCAAGAGAGGAAAGTGTGTTGCAGTCAACAAAGCTGAAAGGCATTGGAGATCTGAAGAGAGTTGACATCAAATATAGAAATGCAGAGTTTGGCGTTTGCCCTGTTGGTTTTTGGTCTTGTTTTACCCAGTATTTCCTATGCTCTCTTTTTTGCTTTTTGAAATGGTAATGTATATTCTGTGACATTGTATGTTGGAAGTATATGATCAACGTTTTCATTTTGTTTTTACAGAGACTTACAGTTAAGAGATCGCCTTGAGTTTCAGAATAGACTTTGAACTTTGGACTTCTAGACATTGTTGAGAATTTTCCAGATTATGGGGACTTTTGAAGTTGAACAGAATGCAGTTTTGTATTATGATAGAGCTATAAAGCTATGGGGGACAAGGAGTGTAATGTGTTTTGAATGAACATGGCCCCCTATGATGCTGATCTGGATGAAGAACTCTCAGCTACTTCTCCAGCACCATGTCTTCCTGTGTGCCATCCACCATCATGATAATGGAATAAACCACTGAACTGTAAGCCACCAAAATAAAACATTTTTCTTTTCTTTATTTGAGTTGCCATGGTGTGATCATGGTATCTTTTCACAGTAATAAAAACCCAAACTAAGCCAACAATAATGATGTAAATCTTAAATAATAGTAAGTTGAATATAAGAGTTATTTTGATTCAGCTGCCTAGAATTCTTAGAAATTTGTTGAACTACATGCATTGTATGAAATAATAATAAGCAGTGGGCAATTGTGGTATAGTAAAAGTTCTTGACGTGCTCTGGGGCATCATGTATTGAAACTTTGTATTATCTATAATTGCAATAATACACTTAGGAAATGGAAGGAGGCCACTGATGACTAGTTTTGTTGTGTACCATAGTCTATGAGAACAGAGCATGGAGGTATTTAGTATAGATGTTTAATTACTCTGGTTTATGGTTTAAGTAGGCCATAAACTACAGCATAATGAGCATATAAAATGAGGACACTGTTGTAAATAGAAACTGGATAGTATCGAGGGTATTAAAACATATGCTGTAATGATTCAACTTTTGGTGAGAACAATACGGCTAGAACTCAAGTTCATCAGAATGACAATGGGGATTATATTAACTATAAATGTCTCAAGGATGAATTTTCTAGACTAGATATTATTTCCCCCCCAAAGAGATGAATATGGGTCATTCAAATCTAAGCTTTCATAGAAATACTATGAAGAGTTAACAATATTTACATTTGTTTACCATAGATTTACTTGACTATATTATATCTCTCACACATATGAACACAGGTCAGATTCATTTACTTCTTGCTTTGATTAATAACACAAAAGGTAAATGTTTACAGGATTATAAGAAGTTATTTTTATTTTAGTTTTTTATTGGCCTTAAACCATGAGTACCACCAGTATGAAGAGATCTGACAAATTTTACTCTTAAAATACACTGAGAATCTGTAATCTGGAGTCCTGTATATTAAAGATATTTTTTTAACCAAACTCTGTTTGAGGGACTTCAAATGGAACTTTGCTTTTAATTTTTACCCCACTGTCTACTCATGAGAAAAAAAAAGATCCTTTACTACACCCTGAAATTTTAGGAAAATAACTTTAGGTGCTTAGGATAAATCTTTTTCAAAAGCTTATTATTAATTTATACAATATCTCCATGTTTTAAAAATGTGTGTGCATAATTTCATAAATATACACATAAAATACTGTTTAGCAATATACTTTTCCAAAACACAGTTGTAGAGGTTGCTAGATGGCTCATAAGGTAAAGATGCTTAATGTGCAAGATAGAAGACCCAAGTTAAATCCCCAATACCCAAATAAAGATAGCAGGAGAGAACTGCCTTCCCAAATTTGTTCTCTACCCTCCACAGGAGGCACTATCACATGTATGCTCCCACCACTAATAATAAAAAATTTTTTAAAAATAGCACTTCTAAAATTTTTACACTATGTCATACATAAGAAATTGGCTCTTCATCAGGTGATTTACAAATTGGTGCCATCAGATTTAACTAAATCTGTATAACATAGGACAGATGGGACAGATGTTAATACAGTGGTCTTGTTGGCCAGTGAATTCACAATACAAGATTCCCAGTGGATATGTGAAACCACTGATATTACAGAGCACTATAGACAATAAGATTTTCCTATGCATCTAGGGAGTGACAAATGGACACATGGTATATACCATGTGGGTACTGGACAATGAAATTCTTGGCCTTTTAGTTACTGGACAATAAAATTATTGGCCTCTAAGGTAGGAGCAAAATGGATGACAGATATTATAACGCAACTCAGAGAATGCTTAAAATGCAGATTATTTTTTTCTACTGAAGTTTTCCATTATTACTTTGGAACTGTGATTGACTGTTCTTAACTGAAGCTGAGGAAAGGAAAGCCATAGCTAGAGGTGCCTATACTACATTATTTTAAAGTAAATAAAAGGAGGCAGAAACTGAAACCTGGTCTTATGTCTTCAGCCATGAAGATCAAAAGACCAAGTGAGTCTTTGACTTGAGAGCTGGGCAATCTTTAATTTTCTTACTGGGCTCAGGGAGACAGGACAACAAGGACACGAGTGTGACTCTTTAGCTATTTGCACATAATCTGCAAACTAAATAATACTTTTATACTCTTTAGTAGTGGTGCTAAATGATTTCACTTGTGGGGTTTTTTAATCTTTGTTTACAACACCTGAAATATTTTTTAATTTTCTTTTTGAGATTTCATACGATATATTTTGGACCATACTAACCTTCCATCTCATGGCTCCCTCATGTTTGCCCCCTGCCTTATCAACCCAGTTTTGTGTTCTCATTTTTTTAAACCTATCAATCCCAATTTCTGCTGCCCATGTGCTATTGAGACTGTGTCTTTCCGCTGGAGCATGGTTGCCCCCCACCCAACTCCCTTAAAGAGAACTGATTCTTCTTCTACCAGAATCTATCAATTGCGAATAGCTCATCAGTAAGTGATGTGACTTTATGACCACCTCCTCCTCTATGCTGGGATTTACTCCGGGTTGAGCTTGTTCATTTGTCACAGTGCAATTGTGCCAGTTTATCTGGGAAACATTATTTAGATGTGGTCATCCACCAATTATAGCTCTTAGCTATATTTTCCCTCCCTTCTTTTACAATGATCCCTGAGCTTTGAGAAAAAGGTACATGATATAGATTTACTATTTACAGTGTAGTTCCTCACAGAAAGTTTTGATGATTGCTGATATAAAGTCTCAGTAATATCAAATAGTCGCATTAGGTACAAATATAGTAAAGTAATGTGTATACTGTAAATATTCTTGTAGATATATTGTAAAGGGAAAAATAAACATGTAAAACTAATTTTAATAACATATTTCATTTAATCCAGTATAAACACACAACCACATCATTTCAACATGCTGTCAAATCAAAAACTGTCAAGACACTTGGAAATTTTCTCACCTTAAATCTTTGAAAACCTGTTGTGTATGCTTTATCCTTTACAGGTCTGGATGATGAAAATATTAAGTGTGAACTAGTGATAGGCATTTCAGGGCTAGAGGCTTAAAGATCTTCCATCCTCACAGATTCCCTCTATTTTAAAACCGTTTCTTCATTGCTCAACTGAAATTTCAACACCAACAAGAATCAAGCAGTATTGTGATTCCCTCTTGTTACATTTGTGACATATTTACTTTCACCTTTCCTTTTCATCAACAATATTAAACTGACTACATTTTATAAAAATTCTCTGACACAAGTCAAAGATTTTAAGATTTTATAAATAGTAAACCCAGATTGTCTTTGTTTGCATGTGAGAACACATATCTTTCAACTATGTGCATAAGTAATATGAAATCCCTTATGTGTTTATCTCCCGACCACTGACATATAAGAAACTTGTTCAAAGAGAGCTTTCAGGTTGTATCTGCTTACATGGTGCTAAGGTCTACAACTGCAGTTTGAAAGGAAATGGCCCAGGAAAGGGACAGGTGCTATTAGGAGCCATGGCTTCTTTGGAGTAGGTGTGGACTTGTTGGAGGACATGGATCAATGTGGAGGTGGACTTTGAGGTCTTTTTAATTCAACTTATGCTCAGTGTGGTACAAAGTTCAGTTTGTGTTTCCTGAAGATCAAGGTGTAGAACTCTTCAGCTCTTTTTCCATCACCCTGTTGGCCTACATGCGGCCATGTTCTGCCAGGTTGATAATGGACTAAATATCTGAAAATGGAAGCCACTCCAATAAATGTTTTCCTTTATCAGAGTTGCTATGGTCATCATGTCTAGCCACAGTAAAAGAAACCCTAACTAGAACAGCATTGGATGCAACATAACAGACACAAATATATTTTCATTTGATTAAATAAGGCTTCACATACATAAAACAAAATGAGCAATATTTATTGTGAGCAAAACAATATAATAGGCAAAAGTATCCCAGGGTGAATTGGTATAACCACTTGATTTAGAAAAGTCACTAAAACCTTTGACCAAGAAATGATAAAATAATGAAGGGTTGGAAAGAAATAAACATTGGTAAATGCATGTTTGATAATCTTTTAGAGCTGGATATTAAAGTGATTATTAGATTATTAGACACACAATAATTATTTTGTATGCTCTTAAGCAACTGTTTAATTAGAGTCAGCTTTATATTTTCATACCGCCCCTTTAAAAGTAAATTTGGAAGTACATCTGATAAGAATCAGCAGGTTCCTTAAAATAAATAAATTATAGTCTACTGAAACAATAAAGCAATTCTGAAATAAAAGGCAAACATATTAAGTTAAAAATAAAAAATTTTGAAGAAAAAAGAGCACCAGTATCTTGTTATTAAGAAATGCAGGCATATATTTAGATATATAATTAGATAAACACTGCTTTCTAAAACTACCTCCTTTAGTAGAACTGTAGGTGATCCAAAAGAGTGCCCAAGTTTTTAAATAGTTTATTGTCTTTACCAGTATTTCTCTTCCTGGCCAGTCTTTTGTGCCAATCTTAGACCAGGAAGCTAGAAGCTACATTTTAGTTCCTCAGAGAAAATTCTCAAGGAAACTTCAGGAAACAGAGTCTTCAGCTTTTATTATATCTGCTAGGCCACGTAAGACACCTTAGAATCCTTAGAGACCTTTTAAATGCACTGAAATGCCTGCCTCAGGTAAGTCCAGCAACGCTTTAGAACAATGGTTTTCTAAGTGCTTGTTTATAACACATGTAGAGCTAGAAAAGTACATTTTTCCTTGTCTTGAAGATATGTCTTATTGAGACAGCACACCTCCTTGGAGGCAATATTACTTTTTCAATAGTTCAAGCTTGCAATAACACTATTTCCTGGGAGGAAGGACTCAAGTATTTTTATATAGAATAACATGATGCTATTTGAACAAATATTATTTCAGGAGATTGTCAATTTGCAGACAGAAAGAGCCATTCAGTTTTTCAGTAGTGAAGCATATGAAAAATGGAGAACAACAAGAGACATGGACAGCCAGATACAGCACTGCACCACAATGCAAGGAAATTCGCTTTTCTAATTATCTCACTGGTACTACTAGACACATTTTTGAAGAATTTTAAAACACATGTATAAATCACATAATACAGAAAAATATCTAAGAGTAGGAAGTTCACTAAGAAAGCCATATACTCTGTCAATATATGCACAGCAGGTTCAAAGTCTTGATGAATTCTATTTCTACATATGCATATGAAAATATTTATTCATCTGAACATGCTTTCTTAAGGAAGTAAAATTTAAATAATAAAATAGTTAAATATACAAGAATTATTTTGCCATGCATGTGCAACATAGAATGTTAATATATAATTATACATAAGGACTATATATATATTATATCCTACCACATTAACAAATCCTAATACATATAAAAATGAAAATATCCACTGAAAAAAAATTCTAAATTTATGACTTGTCGGGATATGTACATTAAAAAAATCATCAGATGACTTTACCATTGCACAGATGTTTAGAAATGTTTTGCTCACATGGTATACCTGTCCACTCTTGCAGCCAAAGGCACTTTCTAGATGTAGAATGAGTTGGCTTGTTGAATCTTTGACAGCATCAAAACAGGCTCTCCAAAGTCTCCACACAAACTGTTATGCTAAAGCCAGCTTCTGCTCTCTTGTGTGCTTAATTCCAATAACTATCTCCCTACTACTTCTGAGACCACCTAAAATTTTATCAGACAAGGGGAATTCTCTTCCCTAGAAATCTTCACTTCAAATTCTTACCATTAGTGTACAATTAGACCCCTTTTGTTTTCCTGGAATTTTCACTTTCTCCAAGTACCTATGTGGGGATATCTTTGAGCTTATATACAGTTTTATACTTATCTCTGTATGATTTTTAAGCTTAAAATTTGTTTGAGGGGCTAGCAAGATAGCCCAGATTTTCAGAGCACTTGTTGCCAAGCTTAACATGCAGAGTTTAATCCCTTAAATGCACTTACTAGAAGGCAAGAACTACATATTGGAAGATGTCTTTTGACTTCCACACATATGTCATAGAATATACATGTATACACATGTGCACATACACACACACATCACACACAAATAAATATATTGTTGTTTTGTTTTTGAGGGTTTTTTTTTGTCAGCATGAAACAAGCCTAAATTGAAAAACTCTTCCATTAGATTTGCTAGTGTGCCCATCTGTGGAATATTTTATCAATTGATGGTTGGTATGGTCGGGTCCAATCCATTGTGCCATTCCTGATTTGGTGGTCTTAGGTGATTTAAAAAACAAGCAGGCTGAGAAAGTCAATATGAAACATTCGTCCAACGCCTCTGTTTTTGTTCTTGCCTCAAGTTCCTGTATTGAGTTCCTTCCCTGACTTCCCTTCATGCGGGACCACAACAGGAAACTAAAATAAACCCCAACCAAGTTTTTTGGTAATGGTGTTTATCAAATCAATAACCTAACTAGGACAGAAATTAGTACTAGAATCATAAGATATTACTATAATAGACTTGATCATGTTTTATTTTCCCCCTTGGTGGGAGGGGAAGATTTTGGAAAGTCTTTAGAAATTTGATCTGAGCAATGCAAATGAGGGAGGCTTGACTTGACTTGATTGGCCTAAATTTCAGAAGGAACTAAAGGCTCTATAAAGGGTGATCACTTGATGTTTTGTAATAAAAATCTGTGGAAGTCTTACACCAAGACTTTCCCTGTCTACATATCAAGCCCTCTGCTTTGCATTAATTTCTCCACCCAGCCAGATCATCAATTTTCTCTTCCAAGGTCTAGCCTAGGGAGTCTCTCAGACTCACCCCACCAATAATTTCTACCCAGATTTTAAGGTCTCGACCAGGTCCAACATCCAATGCTGTTGACAATCCCAGTCTTCACTGCAACCATCATCTAGGTTTTTGCCAGGTATAATCCTACCTGCCACCACCAACAGGTCCCATCTACATTGCATCCAACCTCTTCAAACAGACACATCTCTCTCAAACTTCTAAAAGAACTACCCCAATGAGCCTCCCAGATACTTTTCATTTAAGCAGTCTCCCCAACCTGCAAAATCTAGACCCAATTACATATCCATCACCGAGGACTAGTATGGCCACCATTGTCTGCACCATAACTAATATTGTATCTTCTGCCAAGACCTACACGTAAAGTAATGGATCGTGGGCAGCTCCCCTAGATTAATATACACAGAAAAAATTATCCAACACAATGGAAAATAGGAAGAAAAACTTTCCACACGTAAACAGCCTTAAAAAATTAGACCAAACAAATCAAACATAAATAAAACATAGAAAGTGACATTTTGGGCTGAAAAGGGGAATGAAAATAACAGAGAAACTGGAAAAAATACAAAGCCATAAACATTAAAACAGGAAGGACCACTGAGAACACACACACACACATCCACACACAAAACACAGCACACATGAACAAGAAGACCTCAATTAATACATACATTTTAATAATATTAACTTTAAATATCAATAGCCTCAGATCTCTAGGCAAAAAACACAGTCTGACTAATGGATCAAGAAAGAAAATACTTCTAACCTTTGTCTACAAGAAACACATCTCAGCTTTAATGATAGGTACCGCCTCAGAGTAAAAGGATGGTTAAAGTACTAAATTCAAATGGAACGAACCAGGCAACAACAGGTATCATTATCCTAATATCTGACAAAATAGATTTTAAACTGAAACTAATCAGAGAGATAAAGAGGGACATTTCATTTTAAACAAGAGAACAATCAACCAGGAAAATATTAGTATGCTAGACTTATGTGTACCAAACACTGGGTGGCCAATTTTATAAAAATAATTACTACCATATTTAAAGACAGAGATTACCATCAGTCCATTAAGAATAAGCAATTTCAATACCACACTTTCTTAAACAGACAAGTCACCTGAGATAAAATAAACTCACAATTAATTGACATCATAAATCAAATGGACTTAACAGATATCTACAGGATATTCGAGCCAAACAGCAAAGAATGCACAACAGTACAAAGAAGCATTTCTAAAACAGACAACAACCAAAAACAAAAAAAAAATCTTTAAAATTTCAATTGGCTGGAATAATTGCTTCTATCCTGCCTGCACATGGTGCTATCAACTTGATAGCAAAGAAGGTTTTAATAAGTACACAAAGTCACGGAGTTTAAACAAATCATTACTGGGTGGTAAATGGGTCAAAGAAGAAATTAAGAATGAAAAAAATTCCTAGAACTAAATATAATAAGTAAAAATGTAAACACAATACAAAACACTGGGATACATTAAGAGTAGTCCTATAAAAGGAAATGTATAGCTCTAATAACTACATTAAGAAAATCAGAAAGAGCATAAATAAATGGCTTAATGATATAAGTTAAAAGCCAGAAACCAAGGACAATCAAAATCCAAACCTGGTAGACAGTAAGAAATAATAATCATCATCACAAAGTTATGTTTAAGGTCATTTTCTTCTGCTTCATCGGTGTTGGGATGTTCAGGTCTTGCTGTAGTAGAACCACTCATTGCTGGTGGTGCTGTAGTGCTCTTTATGTTGTTGAGTGCATTCTTGCACTACTGTTGTCTATCCATCTCTTCCTCCAGTTTTGTACAGGCAGAGTCAGTGATTCAGGGGGTCACTCTTCCTCCAAATGTTTCAGCTGGTGGCTGTGGTTCCCTTGAACACTCCTCCAGTAGCAGGCAGGGCAGAGTCTCAGGTGGATGCTCCGCCAGCTTCAGGCATAGCCGTGGCTCTGGTGATCGCTCCTCTATGTGCAGGTGGGTCTGCGACCCATTGCTTGCTGATGCAGTGGGGTATATTGTATAGAGGATGTCACTAAATGCTGGCTGGGACACACATGCTCTTTCCCAGAGGGACTTCTGAATACAGTTTCTGGAAACTGTTGCTATGGATGCTTCCAGGCCACCCTGGCTGTTGCCATGCTCCTCCTCTGACATTTCTGGGATGCCATCCTTATTCTCTCTCTCTCTCTCTCTCTCTCTCTCTCTCTCTCTCTCTCTCTCTGTCTCTCTCTCTGTCTCTTTCTGTCTCTGTCTCTCTCTGTCTCTCTCTCTCTCTCCTTTGACATTTCTGGGCCTGGTTCATGGCCGCCAACCTCCATCTCTCTTTCTGATGCTTCCGGACTGGGCCCACCACCATGCTCCCCCCAGCCTGATTCTTCTATGTGGGGTCAGGGCCAGGGCTACCACTATGCTCCTTCTCACTCTGACAGTTGGAGCCAGGGCCAGGTCTGCCACCCTGCTCCTTCTCTCTGATGCCTCCGGGCTGGGGCTGGGCCACTGCTATGCTTAATTGATGTAATTCTTCCTCCTCAACCAAAATCGGATGACCTCTCTTCTCATCCACCATCTCAAATAAAACTCCTTTCCCTCATTTCTTAAATGTGGCTTTCAAAACTAATATTTGACAATGAAATTGGTGAGTAAAGACATATGCATTCATTAACTACCTTGAAAATACCCACACATGAATAGGCTTTTTTTTCCTTCAACAATGCAGCAATAAAAATTTATGTGCTATTAAGTATGAATATTTCAAAATTATAACATATTATCTTCTCCAAATTTATTTCTTAACTTCTCACTTAGGAGAGACACTTTGGAAAGAAGGACAAGGTAACTATGACAGGGACAGTTTATTTCAGGATAAACTTGAGAAGTTCTTCCTTCCACAGAGGGAGTGAGGCAGAGCAAAAGCAACTGATATATTAGAATTGGTAAAAGGTTTGAGGGCAGGTTCGTCATAGGGCTGAGAGTTTTCTGGAAGGAGTGGAATTATCTCAATAATTTTGTTTTGTTTTGCTCTTGTGGTTGAGAGCTGCAGATCATGGGAAGGATGTGGGCAAGCATAGAAGGAAGTTACTGCCCAGCCCAGTTCGGCAACTGTTCAGTAACAAAGAAACACACAGAGGTGTCAATTTTAAACAAAGGCTGTACTTTTGTTTTCTAGATTCTCAGATCCAAATAATCACACAGAAACTATACTAATTACAGTGCTGTAATTATGTATGACCAGAGTCATATTTCTAGCTAACTCTTACATCTTAAATTAACAAATTTCTATTAATCTACATATTGCAAAGTAGCTGTGGCATTACCTCATTTTCTACATGTCTTGTAATCTCGGTGACTGGCTGGCATATCCTTGATTCCACATACTCTCTCTATATATATGTCTCTCTTCAGATTTCCTGCCTGGATTTACTCTGTTAAGTTATTGGCCAAAATAACTTTATTCATCAACCAATAAAATGAACACACATGCAGAAGGACATCCCACATTAGGCAAGTTTATGTCCTTTGTTTATTTATGACTCTTTTTCCTACACTTGGGACCCTTTCCTCCTGCTGGATTGCCTAATCTAACTTTAATATAAGAGTTCGTGCCTAGTCTTATTGCATCTTGCTAAACCTTGTTAATTTAATTAATTCATGGCCTGATCATTGCTGTAGCATAATGGAGGATCAGTGGATCTGGGGGATAGAAAATATGGGGGAGTTGAAAGGAATGGAGGGAAGGGAGGATTCTATCAGGATGCATTATATGAGATAAGAAAGAAGTGGAGGGAGGGAGGGAAGAAGGGACAAAGGGGAAAAAGAAGAAAAACACCTGTGTTCAAACATTTGAGCTAACTAAAAGGCACTGTTACTTTTCAAGATTTTACGTGAGTTTTGTCCATTTAGAAAGCATCATCTGTAACCCATTTCTATTGAGCCCTGGATGTTAGTGGGCTCATTGCTATATAGCTTGGGTTAGATAATCTTTTAATTCATCTTTAAAATAAGTAAATGCAGCTGAAGGAAGTTTAGTAATGTTGAATCTAAAATGGCTGAAAGACATTTAAGGAAATATCCAACATCTTTAGCCAGCAGAGAAATGTAAATCAAAACAACTCTAATATTCCATCTTACACCTGTCACAATGGCCAAGATCAAAAACACTGATGAAAGGATGTGGGGTAAAGGGAAATCTTTGCTATTCCTGGTGGGAGTGCAAACCGGTGCAGTTGCTTTGGAAATCAGTATGACTATTTCTAAGAAAATTAGAAAACCACCTACCTTAAGACCCAGCAATATCACTTTTGAGTATATGCTCAAAAGATTCTCAATAATATCATGAGGACATGTGCTCAACTATGTTCATAGCAGTATTATTTGTCATATCCAGAACCTGGAAACAACCTAAATAACCCTCAACTGAAGAATGAAAAAGAAAGTGTGGTACATCTACACAATGGAGTACTACACAGTGAACAAAAATGACATCTTGAAATTTGCAGGCAAATGAACGGATCTAGAAAACATCATATTGAGTGAGGTATCCCAGACCCAGAAAGACAAATATCATATGTACTCACTCATAATTGGCTTTTAGACATAAAGAAAAACCACCCTACATTTTATAATTGCAGAGAATCTAGACAACAAAGAGCACTCTAAAAGAAACATACATGAATCTAATCTACATGGAAGGTAGATAAAGACAAAATCTCCTGAGTAAATTAGAAGCGTCGAGATCATGAAAGAGAGTAGAAGGGGAGGGCAGAGGAAGGGAGGAAAGCAGACAAAACTATATAGCTCAATAAAAACAATTAAAATACAAAAGAAGAAAACACAAACTGAGAAATTCCTGGGGATGGAAAATCTAGATTAACAAACAGGAACTGCAGACTCAAGAATTACCAACAGAATAAAAGAGATGGAAAAGAGAATCTCTATAATTATATTTTATTTGTTTTTTTTTTTTTTTTTTTTTTTTTTTTTT
>PVIU01032794.1:0-13153 GCA_004026605.1 Ondatra zibethicus | reverse complement strand
TTCCTTACATATTCTATACTTTACTAGCTATTGAAGTAGGAACTCCAGCTGTAAACAGAGGATCTAAGCATAGAGTTTATCATCGTGTGTATCGGTGAAGGGATAGGTGTCACCAGAAGTTGATATTAGAGATAAAAATTTATTAGAAAATGTAATGTGATGTGGATTTCTTACTAAGAACATTTTAAGAGTAGTGAGTACAATATTTGCTTAAAAGATCTTCACAGAAAATTCTATAACTAATGCTCAGAGTGCTTAGTTTGTTTTCTACATAACTGTGGTTTGTTCAATATTTACTTTTAGGGTTTAAAGAAATACTGCTATTATTTATTCAAACTATTACTATAAAATTTTCATATATTGGAAATACTATGAAGAAATATATGTTGGAAAATTATCTTATTTGATATATGATTTTATTACTTTCATTTAGCCTATATTATTTTCATTTTGTAAAGTGAGCATGAATGTTTCAAGTGAACTAAAGGGAAGTAGGTATAATGCTGGGTGCTATAGGTTCAAATGATTTACATATATGGAGTGTGTTTAAGATAGTAATTCCAAGCCTTATATCTAGGTAGTGTTAGCACAGATTTATTGAAGAAAAGTTCCTAAAAACTTAAAACTTCTTAGTGGGCATTTTTGTACAGTGTGTTCATATGGTATTCCTACTTCACTGATATTCAGTTGGATTCCTTTCTTATGATATATCCAGTCTCTCAGAACAACATATGTATGTGGCTGTACTTTTGCAGCTTCACCATCCACTCTTAGAACCCATGGGTGCTACCTCCAGCACCAGTCACCTGAATCCTCTACACCAGCTTTCTCAATGGTATTATTTCTGTCTTAGAGTCTATTTCCAGTGTAACTTTAAATATATCTTTTTTTAATGTAAAAGCCATGGACTCAGTAATTCTAATTATTTCTAATTTATTTTTGAGTTTTAATTGTTACACACACATATCCTGCTGTTTGTTGCTCACATCTATTACATTTAGGATTGAACTTATGGCATTAGATAACCTATCAGGGAGATAATTCCTAAGAAGACTGATTCTGCCTCTCTAAGCAGTCGTTAATTACCTATAGATCTTTAGCTATGGACAGGGTGTTGTGAGTTATTACCTACTCACACTGGGGTGTCATCTGATTTTTTCATATATAGATCTTATCTTTATATCATATTATTAATATTTCATGGGCACAATTACCTGTCTGATATATAGGAGACCTGTCTTGTGACAGAAAATGTTGTCCTCTGTAACTGACAATCACCCTTGTAGGGTGTAGGGGTTGTGTTGGATATGTGTCCACCAGGGCTGGGAACCCTATGTTGAGTTGACCTCCGAATTTTGAACAGTTGTACATTACCATGATAGTTTCATCTACTACAAAAGCAGCTTAAAAAGTGCTTCTTGTTTCAGGGACAACGTGCTTGCTATTTCACAATAGACATTATCTAAATACATTCTTATTATTTTACTGAAAAGATCTGGCCATTTGAAATGATAATTTTGAATGTCTCTCCAAATCAGGGATATTTTACTAGCAGCTAATCAATAACACTTAGTAGAGAAAGAAATGGATAATCTTAACAGAACAACTTCAGCACAAACTAGAATGATCGGTTTGAATAGTATCAAGTTTGAGAAACCCTCTCTAAATGAAGTCAGTGTCACAACTCCTAAGCCTTAGAAACTAAGGGATAATGTTCCTTTAATTTCCCACCTTGTTGTTCATCCTTTCTGCATAGTCATCCTGGCTTCATCTCTGTCTGAGGAATGCCAGGAAAATTTTCATATTTAGACCTACGTAGTAATTCTTGCTTCTATTTTGAATTTTTATTTCTCAAATATACAAGTACTCACTCTGTCACTAAATACCATTTTCTCCGAAGCGTTAACACTCATATCTCTTCTAGGACCACAAATATTTTCTATTCCTAGAACTGCTTTTCTGATTTAAGTGCTCATTAATTTTGTTCATAATCCTTAACATCTTTATAAATATAGCCTACATTCTCTGTTGTGATTATTTCTTTCTCTTCTCTCCTACCAATGAAAGTCCCTAAAGAAAGACATCTGTGTTAGGCTTGATTCCATATTTCTGCTAAGCATCTGACAAACCCAAACCCTAAATGGACAGGTTTCTACTGAGCTCATCTATTTATCTTTATCTTTATCTTTATCTATTTTCTTTTCATAGAAATTTACAGCACACATTTTGCTACCTTGGGTGGAAAGGGCGACAGGGTTTGTCTTTCATATGTGTTGGCATTAAATATAGCTAAAATACATACTTATTCTTCTTTGTTTGCTGCTTTTCCTTTCTATATGGAAATGACTTTACTCAAAACATTTTTAAAATTGCATTTTTTATATTCTAAATTGGTGGTGTAAGTGACATGCAGAAGATTAAATCAAGAAGATAATTAACTTCTTAAACAAATAGGATTAGAACCCAAACCCACTCTTTCATTCTTCAGAATTTTAAGGCTTAAAATATAATAATACCACTATCTTACAACTGTCCATTTACATATTTATATCTCAGTAAAACAGTGCAATGTAGGTCATTACTACTCCATCAGGGAACAAGAGTCTGGATATTGGAGACTGATTAGCTGCTAGGCTGTGCTTGTTAACATGCAGACCCTTGAGTGAAGATTACATTTGCATATTTCTTTTCTTGTCCTGGATGACACACATTTTTCTTTGCCTGCCTAATACTATTATCTTGTTTGAACATTCTTGTCCTGGGAATTAATTTTTTTACAGTTCTTTCTGTTTTGCTCCAATTCTTCACTCTACTTTTGATTCTTTTAACTTTATGCCTATATAATTCTGTCATTAGCCAGTTAATTGTTCAAAAACCACTGTCTTTGATCTACTTTTTATAAGTTTGTGCTCTGTGTTTAACTCCTCAGAGAGCATGTAGTTAGAATTTGACCATGGAATGCAGTACTGTTTTTAATATTTATGAATTTCACTCATCCCAAGTTCCATTTGATATGGAATGTTTATTGTCTTAAACATTTAAAACTTTGTTTTCCAAACCTTAGACTTTCATTTCCACTTAGAGAAAATTTGACTTGCAAACACTTTCAAGCATAATATTTATAAATCCTAATAAATGCATATGTACAGGTTTATTATATGAATATATAGAAGATGCCTCTCAATAAGATATATGTGTATATAAAGGTAAGTGTAAGATATATAAATAAATGATTATAGTTCATTGTGAGTTTCCAAGAAAACAACAAGACCAAAAAGTAGAAGAAAGGTAATAACTGTTCAAAACTAAGACACTGATTTCAAAGAGTAGAGAATAGTAAACACAGGTTAAAGGTGATTTCTTAGACTTCTTGCTCAGTTGGGATTGTAATAAACACCCTGATAGTTTCTTTCTATTTCCAACATTCAGTAGAAAGAACTCATAGACTGTCTCTAAAATGGCATATTTATACCTTTTGACCACTATATTAAATGGAAATTAAAAAACAATGGATACAGCATGAAGCATACTAGACTCTTTTGTTTTTGATACTGCAGCCTACTGTGATAATATTTCATTCTTATCACTCTGAGGACACAGAAATTTTCCTTTCCAAAGGCTATTCTGAAGAATAAAGAATTGGACAAACTCTGTCCATAGATATTAACAATCATAGATTGAAAGATACTAAGGCAAATCAATACTTCTTGAAGAAAAGATAAGAACAGTTGTAGAAATCATTACTTTGATTTTATAGAGAACTCAGAGAAAGTATGAGCCCAAACCCAAGAAAAAGTGAATAAAATTGTGTCAAATGTCTTACTCGCTATAAGACATTAAGCATAAAGAGAAAACCTACAGGCTTCACAATGAAGACAATACTGATTTCAAAGAATGCTGATCAGGAAACAAGCTTAATATTAGCAGTGCATGTGTGGAACAGTAGAGTTGTATATGCTTATTAGGAACAATTGGTCTCCTATCCTTTTTTCTTTAACCTCTTTAGCACTGAACACATAGAGTATATTGTTTCCTAAAAAAATTATTTTTCAAAATTCAGTTTCAACTCTTTGGGAAAAAAATGGTGCCACTGACTTCATGATATTTTGAGGTATGCATTAAATTATTGAAATATGACTAATGCTTCCCATGAAACATTCAGATATTGAATGACGTCCATCTGTGAACAGCTTCTTGTCATTCAGGATTGAGAGATGTCTACCTGCGACCTACTTGTTAGTTCTTCTCTTTTCTTCCTTATTCCTTATTGTTAGATGACAGTTTACATTGGACATTTATTACCAAACTCAGAAGAGATGGACAAGAAATGCTGAGGTTATGTTCTATGTGTAATTGGACATATTAGTGAGCTATATATCTTATCTGAATAAATTAGTAGTTATTTATGTGAAAATGTCATTCCAGCTTTAAATATTATACATTTCTGGCATCTATTTGGCCTCATCTTGATAATTTGCTGTATTCTCTTGGGAGACAGTGTGTTCTTTGAGTTTTCAAGCCTGATTTATTATGAATAGACAAGAATAAATTCATAAATAAGCTATTCTTGACTCCTATACTTTAAATTTCTAGACTCAAAACATCTGAAGATATGAAATCCGTGTCAATCCACAAGGAAAAGGAGAGATGGAAATCTTCATTATGATAATAAAAATGTGAAATTTCATAAGAAAAAATAGTTATGTGTTCCAATGATTGCTGTACTATTTCTAGGATCAAATACTCTTAATAATTATGGTGTTGAGTTTATAATTAAATATGAATATATTTTTCTGTATAGGAGGTGACTTTTTTCTCCCTGATAATCCCTTGTCATATAATTTGGTGTACCTTAATTGTTATTTACTGTATATCTCAGTAGATGAACTGCTGACAATATTAATAGAAATGTGTATCACAGGAAGAGTGATGGTTATAAAAATGGGTACATTTCTGTACCATGAGAGACTAGGAGACAGCTTAGTGGATGAAACAAAAGCAGTTTTCCACTAAATTTGCAAGAGTATTATTCTGTGGAACCCATCAGACATGTTACATTCCTATTTTTCAAAACTGTGCAGTAACTGGGAGAGAAAGTGGAGTGAGCTTGAAGCTTAAGGGAACTTGCTGATTAGTAATGAGTGCTGGTGTTTAGATCCCAGCAATCAGCTCTATGTAGTAATCTAGGCATTCCCAAACACCTATAATTCTACCCATAATGGATCTAATGCACTCTCTTTGCCTCTGTATGTACAAATGTGTGCATGCACACACATAAATAGATGCACTTTCCAATGTTATCTAATTTTTAATACGCATGAGTAAATCAATGTTTCCCTTCCTTCTCCTTCCTTTGCAAGGCCTGTGTATTATCTCCTGCCTTGCTAATGGCCGTTCAGCTCTTTATTAAACCAACAAAAGACATCTGAGACAGAGACACATCTCTACATCTGATAATTGAATGAAGTTTACATCAACGTGGAGTATTATAAGAGATCCATTATAAAACAAGTGAAAAAGAACATAGAAGGAATTAATTAATGTATTGACCTTCTACATCTCTTTTGGTTGAACTTGGGTGGCATCTTGGAGACAAGACGAAAAGATGCACCTAGATACTGGATGACTGTAGAGAGTTGTACTGTAGCATCCTCAGAGCTAAACCCAAAAGTAGAACTTCTTTTTAAATGTCTGTGTATTTGATTATAGGTTCTGATGTTTTTGTGATTATTAGGAAACTATCTGCTAATAACTTTAAAATCTGACTTTCTTTGACTATCTAGTAGGCTTTCTTTATAATCGATGTATCATAGTCTCATTTCTCTTTTGCCCTTTGTGACTTGCATCAGTTCAATCCACAAATGCTATTTACAGTTATGTAAAGAAAAAATGATGTAAACTATTAATGGTCATTAACTGTAAAATCAAAAAGACTGGAAGACATTTGGCAAGTATTTTCTCACATTCAGTAACAAATATTTATGCCAGTTGTCTAAAATGCACAAAGGGAATGTTTTTAAAGTAGTGAATGGAATATATCCATAATATATTGACACCACATTTTTTTCGTGTTTTTATTCTTCTGAAAGTTTTATATAAATACAGTTAAAACAAGAATTTAGAAAATTGAGTAAAAATATAAAAAAACTTAAGAGGTATGTGAATTTTCAAATAAATACTTACTTAACACAATTTATACTTTCAAGAATAGTTTTAACATGCCAATATTAAGTACTTGTTAAGTATGTAACGGTGGATTATAAAATCTGAAGCTCCAGGCTTGCTGATTTTAAGGCAGTTTGTGCTCTATCCCAAAACAGACAAGAAAATGGTAATTGGCTTTAACTTTACTTTACTCACCACTTCTCTGATGTGCAATAGATAGAGTATAAAAGCCTGATTACTCATGTACTAAATAAAGTGTGTTTAATTACAAATTTTAGTTACTGACCTCAAAACAATTATAGTACTCAGTTGAATGTAATTTTCTTGCTAATTACCTGAATAAATTACTATGCATACTCTACACTGCTTTTTGATTTCCCTTTCCTATTGTTTGTTCTCAAATTTGACAGTCAGCACCCTGAACAAGCTTTTCATTGTAAGCATTTCAGTTTCTTTGATGGAAATGAATGGTTTGATGTGATTTCATTCTGTTCACTGACAAACGGGAAAAATAAAAAGTGACCATCACTTTCCTAAAGTCATTATCTACTGCCATTTTTTTTCTTGTACAAATATCCAAAAACAAGGACCTAAAAAACCCCAAGAATTTATTTGAAAGTTTAGCAAACAAATATAAACTGAAGCACTTATAAGTTGGCATTGTACATAGAGGACAAACACATGCTTTTTCTTAAGCAAAATTTTCGAAAATGTGATGGATATTTGACAAATCATTAAGTTTAAGTTTGATAATAACATTCATTTAAAAGATTATTTTTTCAGAAGGTTATAAGTATTTATCTCCAAATTCCCTGGCTCAAAAGATAAGAAATATTATCGTGAGCAATATGGATTATTTCTTAGTGATCTGCTTATTATTTCAAAACTTAAGAAGAGAGAAAATAATGTCATCTTACTGGTCTTTAAATAGACATATGTTAGTACAAAAATGGAGAATATTTTAGTCTATGGATTTTTTGTTTTTTATTATTTTTTAATTTGAACAATTAATACATGTATTAAATATATTTTTATTACCCACTCCCAATTATTTCCTGTAATTCATCCCAGATCCATCTCCTTTTCCTCATTTCTTTCCAAAATACAATTAAAAAAATAACCCATTGAATATAACTTGTATTTACCATATACTCATGAGTATAAGGCCATACAGTGATATATAGGTATCTACCAGGGACCATACGCAAAGAATAATACTAACTCCCTCTATTCAAGAAACATTTAATTTTCAGTAGCACTTTACACAGGGGAGCTAGTAGGTTGGTTGATATGATCTTGTGAAAATATCATCTGGATATCTGTTGCTACTGCGTGTTCATGAGTACACACAGTTCTTGACATGTACAAAATAACCATTTTTTCTCTTCAGTCCTCCGCAACCTCTAGCTCTTCTAACCTTTCATGATGGTCCTGAGCTTTGTGCGAAGGGATATGATAAAAGTGCCCCATTTATAATTGAATACAGTTCAGATAATTATTCTCAACATGCTAACCAGTTATGTCTGTGTTAAATCTCATCTCTTACACAAAGAAACTTCTCTGACTTTTATGAGGTGTAAAAGCTATATTAATATAAGTGATGCGAATTTAGAGGTCAATTGATATTATTTCCATTTAGGAAAATAAGAATAAAATGTTCAACCTCATGGCCTGTTACCTCTACAATGATGGCTTCTCTAATGGCCAGATTTAGAGTATCATATAAATATTTCCTCTTGTGGAGCAGGCCTCATATTCAATCAAAAAGTGAATAATCATTTATGTAGCTATGGTACCCATAGGTCTATCTTTCCCAGCTGGTAGTTATTGGAGCTCACAGAGTTTATAACTGTGCAAGACTGATGATGAATTTTCTCCCAACAGCAAGTATATAATTTTATTGATTCTAGCAATAAGGAGGAATCTTTACTAGAACCATTTTGATTTCTGTATCTGCTGCAATTAATGACTGTTGTATCCTCAGCAATAGTGTGTTACAATGAAGATCTGGTAGGTAACCAAGAGCAATAAGAGTAGCCAGTATTGTTTTGGAAATTTGGGGATATATTGACCAACATGATCTTGATAAATTTTATGGTCACATGTTCATTTATTAATTTGTGAATTTTCCTTGATTCGGGTGTGTCAAATTAGGGTGCCCTGCCTTTGTTTGGGTTAAAACATCATCCCAGCCCCTAGCATCCATATACCCAAAGACTCTGGAATGTTTGGGTTAAGGCTTCACTCCAGCCCCTGGAATTCATATATCCAAAGAGTCTGGAATGTTAAGGTAGAAGTTCCATCCCAAGCCTCTTCCCCTGGAAGTTACCCCACTCCAGACTTCACCCCTGAGAAAGCTTGCCAAATGATGACACCCCCCCGAGATACTCAAGACCATTCCCAAAGGGTATTTAAAATGCCCCCAAGAGCACAAACATGGGGTTTTCTGATCTTCCTTTTCCATATTCTCTCTGGGGTTTGAAAAGAAATCCAGGAATGTTGGTATTCATTAAACATGGGCTTTTACTAATTCGATTTGATTTGGTCTGATTCAGATTATTTTGTTGGTGGAGAGGCATATTGGGGTGCAGAAACTTTTCAGCCATGAACACAGAATATTAAAATACATCAGTCAAGCATTATACTATGAAGATCATTTGGTCTTTAAATAGAATAACTACTAAAATTCATTGACGTAGTTTATAAACTTACCAAAATAACTCATATAATTAAAGAATAATATACTTCCTTTCACATATTTGGTTTTCAGTCTTATCTTTGCTCCCTTTACCACATTTCTTGTTCTGGGATCTGAAACATTTATTGTTTTATAATTATGGCATCAAGAATTAAGATTAAAAATCATGTGGTATCTAGTGAAAGAAGTATTTGTTTTACTCATCGTTTTTTTTTTCTTTCTGCTTTTCTTACTTTCAGGCAATGTATTTTAGGTTTGCTATTTCTGTGATGAAACACTATGACTAGTGTTTTCATCAACAAAAAAACAACTTGAGGAGGAAAGGGTTTATTTGGCTTACACTTCAGCAATACTGTTCATCAAAGAAGAAAAGCCAGGACAGGAACTCAAATGGGAAAGGATCCCAGAGGCAGAAGCTCCTCCCGAGACCATGGAGGGGTGCTGCTTACTGGCTTATTTCCCATAGTTTGCTCAGCCTGAATTTTCATAGAATCCACAACCGTCTGTACAGGGATGGCACAAAAATACCATGGGCTGCCCCCCCCCATTTATCACTAATATTCAAAAATGCCTAGCAGCAGGATCTCAAGAAGGGATGTCTCGGCTGAGGCACTGCCTTCTCTGATGACTGTAGCTTTTGTCAAGTTGATACACAAAACCAGCCAAGACAAAGTTCTTTCTTTCTTTCCTTTTCTTGGAGATAATATTATGGTTACATTTCTCCCTTAAATTTTCTCCTTCCAAATTCTACCATACATCGCTCCTGCCCCTCCTTCAAACTCATTGCCTCTTCTTTCCCCTAGTTGCTTCTCCATGGCCATATGTAAGGCAGTCATCCTTAGTCTCCATTGTGCTGTTTGTTAATCCCGCACCATGTCCCTAAAGCAATGTTTCACAAAGCACAGTTACTTAGAGTCTAATACTTTTTAATCAGTTCAATGGAAAAAGATATTTATTTTGCACTAAATATGTACAATCAGTTGTTTTAAGTCTAGACACCAAACTAAATCAAACACAGTTTCTAAGAGAGGAAATCACAGCCTGAAGGGTAAAGGAAATAGACTTCTTCCTCTTTTTGACATTTCCACTTATCTTTTTCTTCATCGCAGAAGCCCTTTGATAACTCCCTGCTGTATATTTATTCTTAAAAGAATTCTAGGAGGCCTTAATGTGCTACAGGCTTGTACTTTGGATCATTGTGATATAATTCTTGTTGTTTGCAGGAAATGGACCTAATAGACCAATTTTAGTAGTGCAATTGACACGAATCTCACAAATTTAGGTTCTTTTGATGTGCCAGATCTACTGAGTGAGACTTCTGAACCCTATGCTTTCTTACACCAATAACTTCCCTTGTATTCCAACATCTTCCAAAGCTGTTTAATCCTTTGAGTTGATAGTAAACTAAAGTTTGGCAGTCTTGCCATCTTTTTTTATTGGTAGCTCCTATGAGTGTACCAATCTAATAACTCAGGATTTTTTGCCTGCAAACCTGTGAGGTTACTAAGGGCAGTCTTTTTTTTTTTCTAGTGTTTTCAGCTTAAAATTTAACAAAATTTAACACGGGTCTTAACAAAATATAGACATATTTTTATTGAAATATAAATAAATACATGAACTGAACATTGGAAATATTCATCAATCTCTTCTGTCCATGTCGACTGTTGTTTGTCTAGCACTTGCAGGCACACTGCTGTTGAATTTTGATAGTGTATGGGAGTGAGAATCTGTTCTCTATATTCATTATCTTTTATTTTTTTCAGTTTGTCCTTCCACTTTTAATACATGAAATGATTGGATTTTTTTGTACCTGACAGTAAAACTATAAAATCACCACAAATTATGAGATCAGAGTATACTAATGTGACATTAAGAAATGTTGATTGGTTAAGAAATAAATAAAATGTAATAGTGATGCCTGAAGAAGTTTGAGAGCATAGCCTACAAAACACATTTCAAATGTATGAAACAGTGTTGTCTATTTGGAGAGTAAAAGAAAAATTAACATTGCTTTATAAAAACGTTCTCAATTTGTGAGAAAGAAGATTGACATCATGTAACAGTAATTATGTTCAATGGTTGTCCTGTGGAAATAATTTAGGAAAGTGTAAGAGATGAAAATTTCTATGAAGTTTATTCTGTTAAAAAGGAAAAGAGAAGAAAGTTGTATGTGACAGCATGTGTAGGAGAGAGATACCTTCCCATGCCCTTCAATGCCTGAGGAAGTGGGATAGCTGGCCCGAAGGTCATTAGAGTGAGAGAGCTGTTCCGGACCCTCATCATCTCAGCAGAGCTATACAGTGCCTGAGCAACACGGTAGAGCAGGCCATGAAGGTGTAGGTGTGGGAGAAATAACCCTGAGGATATGAAAGCAGAACTGACCCAGTCCCTTCATCATAGCTGCAGGGGGTGAAATAGCCAGGGCAATACTGCAGAGCTTCCCGAGGCGGTGAAGACAAGGGAGAGCCGTGGAGCTGAACAACCCTTCCACTACCCAGGCTCAGAACCAGGCGTACGTGTTGGCCCACCCCAACCAACATCCACCCCATCTGTGATCTGCTGGAGCGTGTGAAGAGACCAGTCCTCCAGACCCAAAGCCTCAGGATTTCTGCAATCTGGGGCAACAACAGAATAACCAAAAGGAGTTCCAATGAGGGTCAGGCATTGATAGCAAAACAGAAACTAGAGGCCTCAAGCCAGTTCTTTTGACTTTGTATGAACACTTGCATGTAAAGATATATGAATAGAAGGGTTTATGGTTACTGTGTCACACTACAGCTTCCATGATGACACTGATTTTTTTCATTTTCTCTTTTTTTAAAAAAAAATTTCTTGTTTTTTTTTCCTGTTAAATTTTATTTTAATTTGTTTTGGGAAATGGTTGCAAAGACAGAGGGAAGATATAAATGGACAGGGAAATGAATGTGATGGGAAATGAATGTGAAAGACACAAAATAAAAAAGAAAGTTAAGAAAAGATGCTGTAATATAAAAATGAGTTTATATCTATTAACAAGTGCTCCCACTAGGAGGAATTATTAGAGCCCTTCCCATGTTTTCGAAAGGCATCAATGGGGTCTGAGGAAGACAGAATGAGCCAATGATAATAATTAGACAAGCGTACTGCTTAGGAACAAAATACAAGGCTGTAGACTTGAATTACGACTTTCATGGAAAAAACATTACCCTAGCAATATTTATTTCTTTACTTGAGAAATATATGAAGGCAATCAAGTATTGTCTTATTTGTTCAATATTAGCTGAATGTATCAGGCAAAATGCTTTATAAAGTAATATTAATAAACAAAAGTGACAAAATCTGGATCCCACTGCTTGCAGCAACTCATGGAATAACTAAACATAGAATCAAAATAAATATAACTTAGAAAATAATAAAATTACAAGTAATAGGAAGAAAATATTTAAATGGGAGTGTAATAGCAGAGATCCTAAGTGGAGATCTGCATTTCAGACATTTTATGTGGATCTTGAAGTAAAAATATTTCAGACACAGGGAAAGCAAAATAAAAAAAAAACCTATTGAACAAACAAGGAAGTAGTGGGGAATGAAGTAAAAGAATAATGGAATTTTTAAAAGAAAGTCATAAGTTCCTATGTCAGAAACATGGAAGAAACATGGATAGACAAGTATATCTCTTTCCTCAATGCTGGAATGCATTAATTAAAAACAAATTTATGGACTATGTTGGTTTACATGGGCAACAATTTGTTATTTTAATGATAATTTCCACTGATATCTAGATAGCATAAAAAATTCTTATATTCTAGTCATAACTCTCATGATTAACTCTAACATCACTTACTATATATCACACAGTAAATGCACTGATGTATTAATAGTCTATGCATATGTATATAGATAGGTTATAGAGTAGCAATAAACAGTTGAAGAGGCACAAGCAGAGTTCAAAGATTATCAAAGTGGCTTAAGTGGAGCCAAAAGGAAGGCTCCAGTGAAAGAATGTAAAGTAATCCTCTATGTGATGAAGATAGTGACAGCTATTGAGTTTTACCGTAGGCTGGGCTGCAACATCAAACAACAGAGTCAAAGTTGAGTCAAAGCTCAGGATCCAACTTAGAGATTTGACATGAGGGGACAGAGAGGCCTAATATTATGCCAGACTTAGATAGGCAGCTATGCAAATGAAAGGATGGCATGGCTTAATGGACCAATGGGCAAATGGATGGATGGCAGGTGCAGATGTATGAGCTGGCATGAAGACCCATGGCAATTTTAGTAAGCCATATCACCAGTCGAGTCTGAGCTATG
>PVIU01032793.1:0-13148 GCA_004026605.1 Ondatra zibethicus | reverse complement strand
TTCCTTGTTTTAACACTGTCTCTGTTTGCAGCCCAGGCTGGCCTTAAACTCAAACTTAGATACTGTCTTACATCTGCTTGTGCTGATAAACAAGTAAACAAATATGCACCACTGCACCAGTTAATATTGAACATTTAAAAGTGCAAGTGCACCTAAAATCTTGAAAATTTAGAAAAGGCTTTAAGTGGCATAACATCTGGGGATTCTTTAGCACATTATAAAACTGAAAAGCAGGATTAGAGAGATTGCTCAGTGGTTAAGAGCAATTACTGCTCTTTCAGAGGACCTGATTTCAGTTCCGAGAAACCACACCAGTGGCTCACAAGCTTTTAGAAATCTGACCCCATGGGATTCCAGATTTTTTTCTTGCTTCAGAGGACACCTGCACACATGTAGCACACACACACACACACACACACACACACACACAAAACCACATACACAAAACATTTATAATAACAGAACAAACAACAGCAAATGGTTTTTGTCAACAAACTTTTGGGAACAAATTGACTTAGCTCGAGACATGATAACTCATTATCTCATCTTTTTCTAGTACAATACCTTCTCTTTGTGTCTTTTTATAGAAATCATTTAATTTACCTAAAAGCAGCTTCACTACTCACTTGCTATGGAGACATAGGATACACAGTTACTCCAGGCAGATATTTTATTATTTTTCTTTTCTTGAAGAGAGAGATAAATGAAGCTGTCGCTATAGAAAGGTAGCTATGTACAACTCTGTAGAAATGCGGATTTAAATGATTTGACATGCTATGTAGTCAAAACCGTGTCTGACATTGAAAGAATACTTGATAAATACCTGGTTAAAAGATAAACAAATACAATCAATAAGCAATTAAATAATGATAATGATAGTAGTAGCAGTAGTAGAAGCAAACAACATAGAAAATTCTGTGAAAAAAACAAGATGGAAAGCAAAGAAGAAACAAACAGCCAAAATAAAATGTTATAGTGGGTTTGCTAACATTTATCCTTCCCTCAAGGCAATCACTGTTTTGGTAGCTACACTCTTCACAGAGCTCCTTAAATACAAATGAACAAAGAGAAATCAGCACAAAGTAATTTCAGGACGGACACTTATATTGGCTGAATTGAGAGGAGATGGATTTCTTTGAGAAGATTATGTAAGCAGAAACATATGATGCAATAAGGCAACGCCCTTGACAATATCTTTACAATGAATGATGAATGTCACTCTCTGTTTAATTATTTATTCTTTTTAACAAACTTTAAACTAGGTCAAGAACATAGCAATGCCTTTTGCTTATCTCCCAGAAAAGCTTTCTGGGGTTTCATAAGTGGAGAGGTTCAGGATGTGGCAGAGAGAGAGAGTGAGAGAGAGAGAGAGAGAGAAAACTAGAAACAGGGAACTTGACTCGCTTTCCCAGAGAATGGAGGGAGTTACTCAATGGTAACTGGAATGAACATTGAACAGGAAAAGTTGAAATTAATGTACAGGGTATGGAATGAATGAATTGAGTCTCACAAGAGGACATGTAAGGCTCACGGGGACACATTTAAAGTTAGTAAGGAAGGGAGCAGAAAGTGACAAAATCTAAAGAAAGAGCAAATTCAGATTTGAACACTTGGCTTTTGTAGGAAAGCACCAAGACAATAACTGCATTGCTGTCTTTGACTCTTGTCCTCACGCCACTCCTTTCAGCTTCAAGCTCTGTCATTGTTGGGTGGGAATAGTTCAGTCTGTAGCATGTTGGAAGGCTGACAACTTTGGGGTGGGAGTTGAGGAAGCTGTCAAAATAAATTGCCCTCATAAGACAAGAGAGGCAAGTTCTGCATTCTTTTCCATGCTGGGAGGGAATGTGTTCAGTTAGCTCAAATACAGCCCTGAGCTCCAGCAGGCCACTGGATGTGGAGAGATACATTGGTCAAGGATGAATATTCAAGGACATGTATTTGGATCTTATACAGTTCTTTAGTTTTCTCAAGTAAGTCATGTCTTTTCATTTGTTTGTTTTGGTTTTGTTTTTTTGTTTTTGTTGCTAGGGCAAGGTGTGATGATGTAATCATTCATATTTAGGAAATGAATAAGATACGTTAGTGGTAATGATTTTTAAAAATAGTGTCTTAACTTTCACCCCATTATCTCTAGATCACCTCCAATATTTCAGGACTATGCTTCAACAAGTGAGAGTGAGCTGTTGTCAGTGCCTTTTATTATTTAAGAAGTTTGAGCTCATGAAGTATTTAAATCTCCTTTTTTACTCTAAATCCTAGCACTGTGACAATAAAAGAAAGACAGCCCAGTATGAATTTTGTTTAATTCCTAAGTAATAATGGGGTTTCTCAATTCCTTTTCAATATTTCTATTGGGTTGGTTTATTCATTTCTCCTTTCCAATTATAACATTTGGGAGAGAAATAAAAGACCTGGTTTACACTTTGACTGATCCTTTGCCTGATTCAATAATGTCACAGGACAATAGCATTCAATTTGCAAACTTCTTATATTTTAGTTCTGCCATATGTATTCCTGTAAAATACATTATAATCACATTATTTGAAATGGTAATGAGAAAAGCTAATCTTTCTACTTCTGTAAAACAATGCTTTCTTTTCAGTGCCACTTCACTGTTGAATGTAGAAGTTTGCATAGTTGCCTTCAATTTTTTTCTTCTTTTGCTGCTGTTACAGATGAAGATGAGAGTTTGAGGAATACTCTCTGAGATTTTGAGGTTCATAATCTCAAAACAAAGATTTGAATAGGGCCGCATGGATAAAGGTAGAAATAGACACCATTTATTAAGAAAGAAATGCACTTCTGTCATGGGAAGTGGGCTAGTGATATAGAAAAAGTTCAGAGCTCAGGGTCGCTGACTGGGGAGAGTGTTGACCATTTGAAGGTTGTTCAATTCCATAGTACACACCTTCTCCGCATTTGCAAATTGTGGCCTTTTGCACATGCTCTGTCCTGTATGTGTAACCATGGGGAGATGGCCAGTCATCTCTAATAGTTTCTTTCTTAATATCTTGTTGCCTTTCCATGTACTACTCTCCAGTCACATGACCTGTATTCAATTTTGTATTATACAATGTCCATTATTTTTCTTAGCTCTTTCTGTGACACCTTAAAGACTGCAAAATATGCTTTGTTGGTTGAGGACTAAAATCACTGTATTGTTGACTTTATTGGCAAACCACTCCAAATTCTACTGTCTTAACAAAAAGCACTTATGTAATTCTTAGGATTGTTGGTCAGAATTCCCAGCTGAGCTTAGGTGGGCACTTCTGTTCTTAGGTGGTCTTCCTTCAGATATCTGCAGTCAACTGAAGGAGGAGCTAGTTTGTCTTTGTGAAAGTACACGCACAGCTTTCTGCTAGATCAGTAGAGTGGGTGGGCTGCACGGTTTCCATTCTAAGGCAGACCCCCTTGTGTTTGTTTACATTGTAATTAGTAGGGTTGCAGGAAGAAGAGCTAAGAGTTAAAACTGCAACCAGAAAAGCTACTTTTATTCTGTTGGCTGAATTAAAACCTGAGGCTACCCTAGACATATGGACAGAAGAATAATCCAGTAGTTCAGCTTGAAGATCAAGGATTGTATTATAAAGGAAGTGGCTACACTTTGACAAGGCGCAGAGCCTCCTGAACCATCTGCTGTACCAAATATTCCCATTGCAATTAATATGCGTCAAACTTTGTTGTATTTTTTCTGTGTTTGTCTCTACTAAATAATACATGTAACTTCATTAAAAAACCTTCAATATTAATAGATCAGTTTATAGAATAGTTGAAGTAGTGTCAGTTATTGTGAAGGGATAAGGTGATGACTCAATGGATAAAGCAATTAGCTCACTACCATGGGGACTAGAATCCAAATCCTTTGAGGTAATACAACAGATAGATTGGTCTGGTGACCTACCTGTAATCTAAGCACTCAGGAGGCAGAGATAAGATTCTTGAGTCAAGTTTGCAAGCTAGACTAGTTCAATTGGTGAGTTCCTAGTTCATCACCTACTCTCTCTCAGTAAATAAAGTGAAGAGTGATGGATGAAGACGCTTGATGTCAATATTTTGCACATACAAGTGCATCTATCTGCACACATATATGTGCCCATATATTGTATTACATACAGAAGTTCATGCACACCAGAGACACACGTAGAAATGTTATTATGACAATGTTTTAATAGAGGCTTAAAATCCATTTTCCTAAGTTTTAATGCTGTTCATTGTTCTCCTATTCAACAATTTATTAGTGCTTTAACTCTCTTCCCATTGTGATATTTTTCTGGGTGAACAAACTATTGCTTTTGGAATTTAGTTAATTTTCTTTTTTTTCAATTTTGTAGCTTTTTTTTAAGAGTCTCATACATACATTTGATGTGTTATGTTTTGATCAATCTAACCTTCTATTCCCTCTTCTCCAATCCCCGTCATCTACTCCACCATTTTTTCCTTTTTCTTCTCAACTTCTTGTGTTCCTTGTTTTTTTTTAAATTCTTCTCTCATATGATACATCCCTGCCATAATTTCACCTCCCTACACTCACCCTAATACTTTCCCCCCACCTCCCTGCCCACAAGATCCAATCCTCCTCCATTTTCCTTCAAAAAAAAAAAAAAACAGGCATCTAAAACACAACAGCCAAATAGGACAAAACAAGATACGATACGATTAGGCACAAATTCCCATTTCAAAGCTGGGCAAGGCAGGTCAGTAGAGGAAATGGCTCCAAAGAGAAGACAGAATCAGAGACACCTCTTCTCCCCCAGGAGTTTCATAAGAACACCAAGCTGACACACTGTGGCATATATGCAGAGACCTAGCACAGATCTATGCAGGCACTGTGATTTTTACCACAGTCTCCGTGAGCACCCATGAGCTTTGCTTAGCTGATTCTGTAGGCAATGTTCTCCTGTTGTCCTTGACCCTTCTGGCTCCTACCAACTTTTCTCTGCCTCTCCTGTAGGTTTTCCTGATTAGAGGAGGAACGCAAGGAGATCTCGAGTTTGGTGCCTCTCTTGCCTCCTAAAGTTTGGCAATAATGTAATTGCTATTATCTCTTCTCTCTACCTACTTTTCTACAGTTATGTGAATTTCAATGGCTTTGCCTCTGTCTTAGGGGCATCCACTGATCACAGCTCCTTCGTTGGAAATAGATTAATTCATTGTTATGTAAATAAACAAGAATATAGATGTAGCATTTACTGTGCTATTGTTAAAGAGGACAAGATTTTTTTATGTCTCCTCTTTGCCCTCTAGCAACTAATTATTTCACATTTAAACCCCCAGCACATTTTAAAACATGCAGAAAATCTCCTTTGTGACTTGCTGAGTGACTTTCAGGAATGCTCTCTGCCTGTGGTACAGTTTAGACAAAACCATTATCCCCCCCAAACCGTGCAGTAATGACAGAACACATGCCGAGTAATGTAAACTCACAGCCCGGTGCTGGGCAGACATGATTAGGCTGTCATTTTCCCCAACAGCAGTGGCAGAGGAGAATACAAAAGTAAAATCATCTTATTTATCACAGGCCTTTTGCAGTGGGTCTGGTGCTCTTATGCAATTGACATTTTTTACTTCTGGTTTTGGACCAGGAGTTGAGGGCTAATTTAAATAAATTCATAGTCTACAAAAAATATTGTTAATAAAGTGAAATTATTTTTATTCTCCCTTCTTCACTGAGCTTTGAAAACAATATTTATCATTAATTTTAAATTTCAACTGTAGTTTTATATTTTTAGGTTATTAAAATTACAATATTCCTCAATATAAAAGGAAGCATATATTTCAGAATATTTATTTGTTACATACTTAATATATGCCTTTATATTTATCTAAACATACACTAATTCCACATAGTCATACATAAACATTAACATATAAATGTACATGTACAAACAAACATTTTTGCACATAACAGTCTTCGTATTTTCATATGTGTTAAAGGAATAACAATATTCAATATGAAATTAAAATTACACAGATTTTACATGTTACCTAGCCTTAAATTTTACTTAGATTAAAGAATAATTCTACAGCTATGCCTTACTTCCTGGATGTCGTCATTAAAGAAGACAGATGCGTCCAGACGGTTGGGAAGACAGGTGAAGTGAAATGACAGTGGCCCTCCTGTCTTTCCTAAGAGAACCAGAAGAGGGTTCATAAAATTCGCAGGATATAAAAAACAGACTTGCTGTTTTGCTTGCTCAAAACCATTATTCCAACTCCCCTGATTTAATTATGGGATGCTGAAGAAGGATTGACAGAAAAAATTAAAGACCTGTAGCCATTTTATAACAATTCCAGACATCTCTGCCGACCTGATCGACAGGTGAAGGCATTGCCCAGCATGTTCAGCTCATAACCTTCCTGTTTCATGCTGTCAAGGAGATGCTGTCTCCTGTCAGACTGTTGGCTCTCCGAGAGATGCTCAGATTAGAAACTGTCCAGAAAGATTCGACACTTTTTCTGCCATTGCACAATGGGGGCAGGGACATAAGGAACTTGCCTCACTGGATGCAGTTGGTGTCTTGAACATTAGTTTGTCAAAATATTGAAAGCTTCTGATTGTTGACATCATAGATTCATTTACTTTTCAAATGGTTAATTCACCAAATTAGCCTTGTCTGATAACGTTCTGCTTGCATATTAAAGGGTTATCAGATACACATGAAGGGAGCAAACAGGAAATGCCAATACTTACAACATATTTTCTGCTTATCTCTCATCTTTTCTTGTACGGGTCCTCACTAGCCATGGCTTTCTATCATAAACGCTGTATTTCATGCCAGATGAGATGGCACATATTTCATAGTGCAATATTTCTCTTGCATGTATCCTGGGAAGAGTCTTTTACTATAAAATTATCCTGAAAGATACATAAAAATATATTGGTAGGCAATGTTTTTACCAATACAAATTTTATAAATCAAAAAGATGATGATGATGATGATGTGTGGGTGGTGCTTCTATATTCAGGTTTTATCTGTATCCTGGGAATTAAATGGCTACTACAAATTCCTTCAATCCCAGCAATCTGGAGCCCCCCCTTCTTTCATTTAGTGATTCAAAATATTACAAAAAAAAAGGCTACATCTTGGATTTTCACCCTGGCTGAACTCTTTGGTCATATACACATATTCGTATCATTTTCTGTTTCCTCTTCTTTGTTGTATACAGAGAACAAAATAGAACTTGAGAGATTAGAGTAGAACCTGAAAGAAAATGAACAATTAGCAGGTTTTCTAAATGAGCAAGGCACAATTCATCTTAAGAGTGTGTTCACAGAAAGTAGCATTAACCAACCCTGCTCTGGCTCAGCATACTACAACCTGAAGCCAACCTTTGTGTTTCATTGATATCTCATAATGATCTTACATATAGGATGCAGTAAGTTTCATTATCTACACATGCAAGCATGCAAGTGGGAATGATTGAAAAGGTGTATTGTCTCTTTTAAAATGGTGACACCATCTTTTAGTATATTTCCAATGTTTAAAATCTCAAAAATTTGGTTGGAGAAATAAGCAATATTGGAAGAGAAAAAGAAACAACTCTGAAACAGTGAAATGACTGTCTTTCTTGCCCTGAGAAATTGATTTGGCTTGGGGCTATGATGCAAGCTCCTGTAGATGGAAACTGTGAAGGGTCAGCTCTGATGAACTTCTTAAATTTAATTTCATTTGTTTGCTCAACTCTCTTTTCTTGACTTTAGTGCTTTCATCTGTGGGATGTGACTGCTAAGTTAGGTGTTTTTAGGTCTTTTCATTTCTACCATACACTTTTCATGTCAGTATCTTCATCTGCAAAATAGTGGCAATATAAAAAGTAGGATATTGAGATTGTTAAGGAAATATTCTGCACTTTTGGATTGATGATTTGATTGATTACATTATCTCAAAATCTTAAAAGCCTTAAGGATAAAAGCAATGTGAATTTTTTTCTCAAGTTTTATATCTGGCTTTGTTTCTGCTGGTGTGTGAAATCTCTTATTTCTCTAACTTTTCTATAAACACAGAGTGACTGTACTTTTTAGCATAATTTCATCCCATCCATAATTGTGATTGTTTGGGACTCTTTGAAAAGAGCAGAAAAAATAAGGACATGAGGACTGTCTTGTAGAATCAAAATTCATCCGTTGTTAGTCTCTGTTCTGAATTACAATAATTTTTCTCCATATTTAGAAAAATAAAAAGAAGGTGAGTGACTCAAAGAACTATTTCTCTGAAGAGAGGGGAGGGGTGGAAAATGGAGAGGAAGAGCTAAGAAATGTGCCACTTACGTTGAGAACACAAAGTGATTTTCACCCTCTCTTCATTATCAAAAAAAGAGGATTTTGTTGGGGTTGTTTTGAAGAGAGACTCGTGTACAGCAGGCTAGCTCTGAATAGCTAACTATGTAGCCTAGGAAGGATAACCTTGAATTCTTGACCCTTCATACTCCACCTGCTAGTTGGACTTCATGTGTGTGATTCTATACCTGGATAAAAGGAATATTTCTAATGTCAAAAGTAGCATAGTTCTTAAGTAATTTCCAGTCCTCATTCCTGTGTGCAATGCTCACTGGCTGTTTCACTTGCTTTCAGAGTTTGAGGTTGCTCAATGAATTCAGATGAGCTGTTTATGCTCAGGTACTCTTCCCTCATTATGAAAACTGTACACCTAGCAGGTGAACTTTCTGAGTAAGATGTTAATTTTTATAGATGTCAGCCAAGATAATGATCTAGGTCATCATAGAACACAAAATTTTTTCTTCACATTTAAAATATGTTTCTTAGAGAAATGATCAGAATCACATAAATTGAGACAGTTAGTCAAGGGTCAATGATTCAGAAAAAGGCAAAGCATTCTCAATTAGCAAGATATTAATAATATCATGAACATGCAGCTTTACAACCTCCAACTGCATAAAACACGAAAATCAATGGGAATAATATGTTTGACAAGTGCATATCCTAATGGACTTGCTCCCTGGGTCATTCTTAAAGAATAAACAGGGTTCTTCTTAAATTCTACTTCAGTTGTAGAAGAGTGAATGGCAATGAGTAAACCTTTAAGGACAGAATAACTGTCAAGTAGGAAGTTCTGCTTTATAGATTAAAGAGTATTGACAGGCTTTGACAAGCTCCAATTACAGTAAATGTGTAAATGGGATGCTAGAGAGAATAGTAGAAAAGTACAGGCAAGTCCTATATCTAGTATCGTATAAAACTAAAGAAGAAATGAACATATAGCCCTATGCATGGATGTGGTGATGATCGTGTGGCTGAAAGACTAAGGCAGGGATAGAAGGCTGAAGTAACTGTGATTCCCAATAAGTTATAATGAGTCAAATTTTCTTTTCTTTGATAGTAATTATGTGTAACCATTCCCTTAATACTTATGAGGATATTCCTTATGCTCAAGCATTGTTTTGAGATATACAGTCAGATTATGTGCACGTTTCATCTATTTCAAGAGTACTTTTCTTTACTCATCCTACAAGACTAATTAAGGTCTTTCAAGAGATTTCAGATGAATAAGCTTGGTATAGACTGCTTATTTGTTCTGTTTCCAGTTTCTGTTTTAAATGTGCAAAAACATTTCTTAAAGGCTATCAACCTTATAGTTCCATATACAGTGTTCTAGACAAACGATACTATTTTGTAACACTTTATATTTATAGTTCCATATATAGTGTTATATACAAACAATATTATTTTGTAAAACTTTATATAAAACTAGTATATATTTATATAATGCAAAATCCAAATAACAAGACAATGTAAAAATGTTTATTCTATGGTTCTCCACCAATTATGTGGCAACATTTGATATTCTTACTAATATTATGTCCTGATTATTCCCTCACTTTTGCATTGAGCGCAGGAGAAAAATGAAACAAAAGAAAATTCACAAACCAATGTCTCTGGAACTCACAGACATCAGAGCCTCCATAGCAGGTGGAAATTGATGAATCACAGTTCATGACACATACAGCATGGACTTCTGTGCCATGCAGTCATGAACACTACCCCAAAGTTTTCAGATGATATTAAGCTACCTTTAAAACTTTTGTAAGTTTTGCCAGGTGGTGGTGGTGCACCCCTTTAATCTCAGCATGCGGGAGGCAGAGGCAGACAGATCTCTGTGAGTTCGAGACCAACCTGTTCTATAAGAGTGAGTTCCAGGACAGGATCTAAAGCCACAGAGAAACCTTGTCTTGAAAAAACATAAAAAACAAACAAACAAACAAAAAAAGAACTTTTGTAAGTTTCATCATCCCCCTGCTATAGGTAAGTTCTTCAGAGACTAGGATGATAAAGAAGATAACTGGATATAATATACTTAGCACAATGCTTGTGCCCAATAAATACACACACACACACACACACACACACACTGCAGTCTTTAGAACTGTTAGAGAAAAAGGTTTATTTGTAAATTTCCTTTGCCTTCTAAACAAACACACACACACACACAATGAGGCAAGACATGAAAAGATACCCTAAACGACAACATTTTATCACAAAAAGAAGAAAGACTTGCCCAAGAATGCAGAGCACTAAGTTGACTGTAGGTTCTATGACACTGGATACAAAGTTTATTACCTCAGTTTGAGTTTCTTTGAAGTGAATATGAAAACTTTAGCCCAGATGTGTTTTGAAATGAGACAAATGGTTTCCTGGAAACAACTGTTTGTACTGGAAGGTCATTTCCCTCTATGAAATTTCAACATAATCCTTCTACGTGAATACAAACAATAGTCACACCTCAGTATGTGACTAAGGAGACCTAGTAATGTGGCCCAGCACAAAAGGGTAAACTTATATAAGATATCATGAGGTCGGATATTTCTTTATATTTCTTTTTTGTAAATAGATTGAACAGTTCTCCAGCATGAACTTGAAGTTGCCCAATTTAGGTTCCAGAAATAAGGCTGAACATACCTGGTAGATACTGTTCAAAGTACCTACAGAATTCTTGTTTATCGCTTATTGATCATTAGCAAACCTTTGAAGACTATGACATCACCATACTCAGTTTTGCCTGCAATCCTTGAACTTTGTATACTTTTAAAAATTAATAAATAATTGCTAAAAAGTGAAATGTGTAAAACACTAAAGATAGCCAAAGTGAGTTCTTTTTACATATATATATATATATATATATATTATTGTTTTGGGGGAAGATACTAATAGTCTAGTGAGCAGACAGGAAGTTAAATAATTAAACATGATATATCTTGATATATCAAATATATCATCTGATAAGAATTTTTCGAGGAATGAATTTGTAGTAATATTTTGATAAAATGTTGTTTTAATTAAGTTCAGAATTGCAAATATATGTTATTTAATGAGGGAAATAAGGGAAATATTTTGCTAAGCAGTCTTACCATAAAGAAATAAAGTTAAATGCTTGGCAGGTGACACACACCATTAATTCCAGCAGTCAAGGGGCAGAGGCTTATGATTTCTCTGAGTTTGAGACCATCTCGGTTTATATAGTTCCAGGACAGTCAGTACTACAGAGAGAAAGACCTTAAATGAAAAATTAAAGGAAGAGAGAAAGGAAGGATGGAGGAAAGGAAGGAAGGAAAGAAGGAAAAAAAAGAAGGAAGAAAAAAAGGAAGGAAGCAAGCAAGCAAGCTAGCAAGCAGTATGATTTGAGAAAGTGTTCACAGAGATATTTGCACAATGGGGATCACAGAGCACAGGATCCTCATTTATATCCCCCCATAATACTTATTTACATGCTCTACATGCAAGTCTTCTATTTAATTTAAATATGCATTTATTTTATCCCAGTCTCAACAATATTTCCTCTTCCTTAATGAAAGCTTTAGAACAATACTTGTTTTTTGTTTTTGTTTTTTTTTTTTACTTTTTATTTTGTCTAAGTGTGTGAACACAATTCATTAAGAAATGCACCTGTGAGTGTGAGGAGGCAGAGGGCAACACTGGATGTTTTCTTCTACTGTTATCATTTGTGTGAGTGTGTGTGCATGCATGTGCGCGTGTTTATGTGTGTGTATGCTTTTGTGATAAGTTAGCTCACTGAACATGAATGTTGGAGCTTTCTGCTTGGGTAGAAAGATTAGAATCTTTTTCACATGGCGCCTGGAGTTCTGCATTCCAATCTTCATGCTAACCAAGCAAGCAGTTTGCCAACTACGATTTCTCCCCAATCCCAGCTCTTAATTTTTGTGACAATCAATTTGTCAAAATGTTCCTATATCACTAATGCTTATAGTGCACATCTAAACAGTGCTTGCCTGACCTATGGCACAGAGATGCTCAGCTTGCTTCTTTTAA
This sequence comes from Ondatra zibethicus, assembly GCA_004026605.1. Taxonomy (NCBI): domain Eukaryota; kingdom Metazoa; phylum Chordata; class Mammalia; order Rodentia; family Cricetidae; genus Ondatra; species Ondatra zibethicus. The sequence goes on along the minus strand of PVIU01032793.1, from coordinate 865 downwards.
GAGATTTAGAATTTTAGCACTTAACATTTAATTATTTTGTTATGACATGCTCACTTTTCTAAATATTGGTTTAAATAAACACTTGTGATAATAAATAATACTTTTCTGCTATGTGACCCTAGTGCCATACTTAAAAATCTATAAACATAAATGTTAAGATGTTAAGACTTATTTTTTAACACTAATTTTTTGTCATTAATTTCGCTACCATTTTGAATATACATACTACACTTCCTCATTCTATCTCCTTTGTTATTCATTTTGAATCTAGAAAGGTTCAGTCCTCTAACTTTTTAATTTTTTAAGATTAATTTTTTATACCTTCTTTTTGTGTTATTTTAAAGAAGGTGTCATTATCCTTTAAGCAATGAAAAGCATCACTTGTGTGTTTATCATCTGTACATGATTGCAACCTTCTGCAAGGGAAGTTTGCATTACTCATCCCTGTATCTACAGCAGCTGGCAAATTGAAAAATCTCAAAATATGGTTGCTGAAATCATAATGTTCACGTTATGCAAGGTGTCATTATGACTAACTAGTATAATAATTCCATATAAATTGATGATATTTGGTAGATTAGAAACAGCACTAGATCGAAAGAAGAAAATCCTGATTTTAGGCCTTGATCTATGGGTGACTTAATAAAAAGGAAGAACCATTTTGACCCATAATCTCATAATCTTTATAGAACAGTTAGACTGTTTTATAAAGTGCCTTGAAGCATATGATTTTCATGCATTTATCTACTTATCATTGACTCATTATCATATATCATGAAAACCTGTGATAGTAATATGCATGGAGAGAGAGGAGGAATGGGCCCTTATGAGAAAACCTGTATCCCAAATCAAGTGTCAGAATTTA
>PVIU01032792.1:0-13169 GCA_004026605.1 Ondatra zibethicus | reverse complement strand
GAAGTTGAACATGACCTTAAGTATCTTTTGGCCATTCGAACTTCTGTTGAGAATTCTCTGTTCAGATCCTTACCCCATTTTTTAATTGGGTAATTTAGCATTTTAATGTCTAGTTTCTTGAGTTCTTTGTATATTTTGGAGATCAGACCTTTGTGTGATGTGGGGTTAGTGAAGATCTTCTCCCATTCAGTAGGCTGCCTTTTTGTCTTAATGACAGTGTCTTTTGCTTTGCAGGAGCTTCTCAGTTTCAGGAGGTCCCATTTATTCATTGTTGCTCTTATTGTCTGTGCCACTGGGGTTTTACATAGGAAGTGGTCTCCTGTGCCTATGTATTGAAGGCTACTTCCCACTTTCTTTCTATCAGGTTAAATGTGGTCGGATTAATATTGAAGTCTTTAATCCATTTGGATTTGAGTTTTGTGCATGGAGATAGATAAGGATCTATTTTCATTCTCCTACTAGTTTCGTATTTCTTTTTTAAGTTTCTGTCTGGTTGACCTGTCCATTGATGAGAAAGGAGTGTTGAAATATCCTACTATTAATGTGTGGAGTTTGATGTGTGCGTTGAGTTCTAGTAATGTTTCTTTTACATATGTGGGTGCCTTTATATTAGGGTCATAGATATTCAGGATTGAGACTTCATCCTGATGGATTATTCCTGTTATGAGTATGAAGTGTCCATCTCCATCTCTTCTGATTGATTTTAGCTTGAAGTCTCTTTTGTTAGATATTAGTATAGCCACACCTGCTTTTTCCTTAGGGCCGTTTGATTGAAAAACCTTTTCCCAACCCTTTACTCTGAGATAATGTCTGTTTTTGTGGTTGAGGTGTGTTTCTTGTAAACAGCAGAATGTTGGATCCTGTTTTTGTATCCATTCTCTTAACCTGTGCCTTTTTATAGGTGAGTTGAGTCCATTGATATTAAGTGATATTGATGACCAGTGGTTGTTAACTCCGGTTATTTTCTTTTTGGTGATATGGTTTGTGTGTCTCCCTTCTTTGAGTTGTGCTCATGGAGGGTTGTTAGATGTCTGTGTTATTATGGGTGTTGTTTACTTCCTTTAGTTGTGGTTTTCCTTCTAGTACTTTCTGTAAGGCTGGGTTTGTGGCTATGTATTGCTTAAATTTGTTTTTATCCTGAAATACCTTGTTTTCTCCATCAATGGTGAATGAAAGCTTTGCTGGGTGTAGTAGTCTGGGCTTGCATCCATGGTCTCTTAGTGTCTGCAGCACATCTATCCAAAACCTTCTGGCTTTCATGGTTTCCATAGAGAAGTTAGGTGTAATTCTGATAGGTTTACCTTTATATGTTACTTGGCCTTTTTCCTTTGCAGCTCTTAATATTCTTTCTTTACGCTGTATGTTTTGTGTTTTGATTATTATATGGCGAGGGGATTTTTTTTTGATCCAGCCTATTTGGTGTTGTGTATATCCAGTTCATACAGGATAGCATCAAGCAGTCCGGGCAAGAGCAGTTTCTTGCCCAAATGGCTAGCAAACTCAATAAGGAGCCTCTTCAGTGCCCATCTTCCTCTTTAAGTAATTGGTGCTGTCAGGAACAGATGTGTCTCACTGTCATGAAAAGTCCTAACATCTTAAAACATTTTAAATGCCATATTCTATAGATGAAAGATTTGAAGAATACCTATCTAACTGAAATATATCTCTATATATCTAGAAAACCTAACTAACATGACTATAAGTTTGACTATTGTAGATGATTATCTATTAACCTATATTTCTTAATTATACTTTACATTTTTAAATGAGCTGGACAAACACAATACCTTAATCAAGATCAGAAATACATGCACACAGTATAACAAAATTGACCTTAAATTTGTACCAATAAACAAAGATCCATACCAATGCAAATCTCTATAGCATATCCCCCTTTAAATGTAAACAAATGTTTATAAACAATCATTCAGGGAATTTGGACACAGTTCTCTCCCAACTGCTTTCTGCTTTTTGTTGGGTGAAGTATTTTTGGGGGTGTTCATGGTGACCTTTCAGGGGATCTTGGTCCATCAAACCACATTAGTCCAAAAGGATTCCACAGGTTCTTATCTTTTATGGAAACAAAAGCTGATTCTCTTTTCCAAAGCAACAAATCCCTAGACCCAAATTTGGAAGGCATGATGCCTTTAGAACATATATGCTGGTTTAGCTTAGCAGCCCATACAATGAAATGTCTCTCTGTACTTAGCTCCTTCACCGTCAAAAAAATTAAAAGAAAATGTAATAATATACACAATCCAAACTCTCTGTGTATATTCCATCTTTATGTGGCTTATTTGTTTTTACTTTATTACTTTTTCTACAAGTTTAATATTTATTTTATTATCTTTATTCCTCTAATCTATGGCTGTCTGCACTCTTATATATTACATTTACTGTCTCTTTAGTCTTTTTCTTCTCTCTCCCAAGTCTACACACATTTATCCAACACTGTGACCCATTTAGAGGTCTTTTCCTACAGTTGGTTTAGTGTAAAAAAAAAAATAGAGGTCTTTTCCATCTGAATTTATATTTATTGTATATCTGTAATTATCTTTTGACCAGGGGCACCTTTTTTAATGCAAAGTGGGTGTGGCTAAGACCAGCTATGCAGTCTTGCCAGCTTGCTCCATGCAGTACAACATGGTGGAGACATGTTTACTGCCACTGAAAACCATGCACATTGCCTCATTTTCAGGCACACAGAGGGTCAGTGTTGCCATTAAGAAAGTTGTAGCACTCTGCTAACAAACTCCATTTAAGTGTTTGGCCTTCTGAAAGAGCCAGAGTTCATGCTGGCAGCACGGTCCAGGACTTGATAATTATCTCATTTTTTCAGGATCCCCTAAAGATGCCATTGCTCCCAGACAAGATGAAGTAATTTTAAGAACACAACTTCCATATTTCCAAGAGGTGGGATGGGCAGATTTTGGCCATTCAGTGGGTTATGGATATTTGTCATCCTTTAGGGGGGTTGGGTACAAGTTGTTATTGGTAATAGGAAAAAGTCGAACAAAGGAGATTATATTCAGGGATCTTGTTCTGAAAAGAAAAGGGGGGATATAGAAATGGTGGGATAGGAAAGTAGATTATTGAATCTACTTTTAAGTCAAAAAAGCAACTACTAGTCTTAAATATTTTACATTGGTATATATTTTTATATAATGATACAAATTTGAGGTTATCTTTGTTAGAACATCCTGTAATACCCTTTAAGGTATTATACCTTTACAGCTCATTTAACAAGGTAATGTTAATTTCTAGTCCTTGAAAGTTATTATTATAAACTATTAGGATAATAAAGGAATGCAGGTTAGTATTTTATCCCAATTACAATCAAACTTGTAGTCATGTTAAGTTTCCTTCAAAGTTAAACAAAGATATATTTTAGCTAGGTGGTCTTCAAACACTTTAGAGATATACAGAATATGGCATTTAAGATGTTTTAATAACATAAGGATTTTCATGGCAATGAGAGAGACATGTCTGTTCCTGGCAGCACCAATCTACTTCTGAGAAGATGATGGGCATTGAAGAAACCCCATATGGAGTTTACTTTCTTCATGGCAATTGTTGGCCACTGGGCAAGAAACTGCTCTTGCCTCAACTGCTGACAGTATGCTGTCCAAATTGGACAAGCAGAATACAAAAGAAAGCAACTGCCAAACTTTTCCAAGACAGGATAGGGAAGTCCTTCAAAATTCCTGCTTCATAGAAAAGTCTATCAGATATTCTAGGCCTATAGGCCAAAGATGGATGCCCCAACCAGAGGAACCTTGGGTGACTGTCCAGGTAGCCAGCTGTTTCTGTCATTTCTTTGTTTTGGAAGTTGTTTGCTCTATACTTTCTGTTTATTCAGGTAATATTATTTCCTTCTCAGGTTTCTGATGGAGTTGAAGACTAAATAGTTATAGTTTTTCTTATTAAAAAGTTCAGAAAAGAAACTCACAAAAGAGGTGTAAATGTATACAGCTGAGAGAGATAAAAAGATAATTTTGGGGTGGTAATACAAGTTAGGATAGAAAGTGAATTAGGCACAGCACTTTGAACTCACTAAGATAGGATAGATAATGGAGTATTTTCTCTGAATTTGCCAAATGCAAATGAACTGTACACTGTTAATGTAATTCTTACCTATATATATTTGTATATAGTTATTCCATTTATTATATATAGTTTTACCATGTTAGTTAAAACCTTCACTTTTTATTTAGACAGAAAGGGGGAAATGATTGATATTTTAATTGTGTTCTGACAAATGCTTGGAGTCAAAGGGCAGAGCTAGCCACTATCTGATCAAAATTAATCAGAGAGGTTTGGAGGACTGTTGACAGAGAAGATACAGGAAGTAGTAAGGTGGGTCTGAGAGATGATCTCAGCCCTCTAGGAGGAAGGAATAGAAGAGGTAGGAAGTCACTGGTGTCTGCTCCCCTGCTCCTCTGACTTTTCTGGTTCTTACTCTAAATCTGACTCCCAAGTTTTTAATTGATAAAGAATAATTGGTTAAGGCTTGATCTGCCTGTTTGGTGACAAGCTATGGTGGGCATACTGCTCTTTGATACCTCATGTGAGTTGCCTATAGTGTAGGTCTACTGAGCACTGACTGAGTGGTTTGGCTCATTGGTCAGAGACCTAAAGGGAATAAAAATAGGTCAGGGGCAACTGGTAAAAGAGGAAACCAGTGAGAGTGTTCATAAAGTACATGGATGTTCATAACCCATATTACAATCCACAAGATCATGCACAATAAAAGAGGCTTTCGAACTCCACCATTCCTAATTCTTTTTTCACATTCAATTCTAATCCATCTAGTGTTGGGGACTGTGGACCCCCAGACCCTGAATTTTCTGTGAGTAAACAGCTTGTCTTTATATGTTTGCAGTTGCTCTAAGCACAAGACTCTCAGGAGTTCCTGATGGCAGGGGAGTGGTTTCTGGTGGGCTTGAAGATGAGAGTTAGGGTGTGGCCATTAGTCAAGGAGACCCTAAATAAGCTACCCTGGAACACAATAAAGGGCATTCTTGGGGAATTCTTGGCGTTACCTGTGTCTCTATCTGTGTGTGTGTGTGTGTGTGTTTCAATTTCCAGGCTCTTGTCCAACTTGCGAATTGAACTGTACCAAAGTGTGTAGAGCAGGCAATCTAGAAATTTTAATGGTTTTACCTTCAAATTATATTTAGATTCCAGTTACTTTTCATGCCTCCCTGCTACTACTCTAGTCAAAACAAACCTAATTTCTTTCCTGGGTCATTTACATTGCTTCCTTAATGATATTAATGACCCCAAATGTACCACCTCCTTTCGTTTTATCCTCCAATATAGCAGACAGATTGAACTTTATTATGACATGCAGATCAGATTTCACTCTCCTTCTCATTTACTCGCCACCCCTCACAAGGCTCTGGTGCTAGGCTTTCTCACATTCTTTCATCCCACGCCTTTCTCAGTTCACTCCACTGTGATTCCCACTAGTCACTCTCCTGCTCCCCTGACATGTCCCCCAGTTCTACCTCTGGGCATCCAGGGCACTTTCTTCTCCTTGCCCACTGTTCCTGGGGTGTGCTCTTGGCTCTCTCTTACTCCTTCAAGCTGTGACCAGAAAGTAAGCATTACTTTTTTTGTGCTGTGTAGTACTCCATTGTGTAAATGTACCACATTTTCCTTATTCATTCTTCAGTTGAGGGGCATTTAGGTTGTTTCTAGGTTCTGGCTATGACAAATAATGCTGCTATGAATATAGCTGAACACATATCATTGTGGCATGATTGAGCATCCTTTGGGTATATGTCCAAAAGTGGTATTGCTGGGTCTTGAGGAAGGTTGTTTCCTAATTTTCTGAGAAATCACCATAATGATACCCAAAGGGGTCATACCAGTTTACACTCCCACCAGCAATGAAGGAGTGTTCCCTTTACCCCATAACCTCTCCAGCATAAATTGTCATCAGTGTTTTTGATCTTAGCCATTCTTACAGGTGTAAGATGAAATCTCAGAGTTGTTTTGATTTGCATTTCTCTGATGGCTAAGGATGTTGAGCATTTCCTTAAGTGTCTTTCAGCTATTTTAGATTCCTCTGTTGAGAGTTCTCTGTTTAGGTCTGTACTCCATATTTTTCTTGGAGTATTTGTTCTTTTGATGACCAATTTCTTGAGTTCTTTGTATATTTTGGAGATCAGACCTCTGTCTGATGTGGGGTTAGTGAAGATCTTTTCCCATTCTGTAGGCTGTCATTTTGTCTTGTTGACCATATTCTTTGCTTTATAGAAGCTTTTCAGTTTCAGGAGGTCCCACTTATTGTTTCTCTCAGTATCTGTGCTACTGGGGTTATACTCAGGAAGTGGTCTCCTGTGCCAATGAGTTCAAGCATACTTTCCACTTTCTCTTTTATGAGGTTCAATGTGGCTGGTTTTATGTTGAGGTCTTTGATCCATTTGGACTTGAGTTTTGTGCATGGTGATAGATATGGATCTAATTTCATGCTTCTACATGTTGATATCCAGTTATGCCAGCACCATTTGTTGAATATCCTTCTTTTTTTTATTTGATAGTTTTTGCTTCTTTGTCAAAAACTTTTGGCAACCTCCCTTCTGCTAGCCTAAGTGTCTTGAATGGATGTCTCACAAGCTTAGTCACCTGTTTAGAGAAGTCATCAGTGAATACAACCTGGGCTGAGGAAGGTATGTTCTGAGAAGATCTGTGAGAGAGAGATAACCTGGGTTAAGGAAGGTGTGTTCTGAGAAGACTTGTGTGAGAGAGAGATAACCTGGGCTAAGGTAGGCGTGGTCTGAGGTGTGAGAGAGATAATCTGGGCTAAGGAAGGCATGATATGAGGTATGAGAGAGATATAACCTGGGCTAAGGTAGGTGTGGTCTGAGGTGTGAGAGAGATAACATGGGCTATGGAAGGTGTGGTCTGAGAAGACCTATGAGAGGCAAATAGGTGTGTGTGTACAGCCTCATTTTACTTGAAATTTGTTGAACTGTTACTGTAGAATCAGGGATACCCAGCAGCTGAAGTTGAGAGACATCCCCTTACAGTAGTAAATCAGGCTGCAATTTACTTTCCCTAAAGCACCAGTGCATTATCTTTTATTAAATAAACGTGTCTTAGTTAGCGTTTCTATTGTTTTGATAAAACACCACTACCAGAGGCAAATTGGGGACAAAAGGGTTTATTTTATCTTTTAGACTGTAGTCCATTATCCAGAGAAGTCAGAGCAGGAACTCACTCAGGGCAGGAACCAGGAGGCCATGGAGGGTGGCCGCTTACTGCCATTTCCTCATGGTGTTCTCCGTCTGCTTTCTTATAGCACCTGGACCACCAACCCTGGGGCAGCAGCTCCCCCGTGAACCAGGCCCTCCCACATTAATCATCAATCAAGGACCAGTCTGGGGCTGGGGATTTTCTCTGTTAAGGTTCCCTCTTCCAAAATGTCTCTAGCTAGTATCAAGCTGACATAAAACTAGACAGCACAAATGGCAAAAATAAAAATGGGTTTAGAAATACATAGAGGGCCTGCCACGTGGGTGTACATTTTAAAAATCCCCTAAAACATCATATCCACAACTATAGTTTCCAGGGTTATGCACTGCTGCCTTCTGAGTCTTATGACAAAGTCAGATGGCTGTGGCAGCTAAGAAAACCACAGGAGACACGTAGCATGGAAAAAGACCGTTGCAACGAAGGCCGACTTTCTTTATCAGTGTTAACCCGCGAACCCAGTGAGTACCCCCAAATCTACATTGCTGATGATGCCATGAGTCACTGCATGACTCCTGGCTCACTGACAAAACAGAAACATGAGGAATAATTCACTGCCTAGGCCAAAAGGACTGGAAAGAGTGGTCCCACCCACCACTCGAGTGATATATCAAATTAGAGGAAGACGCCATCCTTTCTTCTTCTTGGAAAGGATTAGTTCTGTCTCTTGGTGTATCTCCCCCAGAGGCCCAAGGCCAGATAATCTCCCAGCTAAGCAGCCTATTCCTGTACCTGCCTATTCCTGTATCTGCACAGCAGAACCATCAGAGTACCTCAGCACACAAAAATGTACTTCATCACCCCTCAGAGCAAGATGGCTTCTTGGATCAATGTTTTCTTTTTTTCTTCCCTTGACTGTGACACTAAACAGACTCAGAATAAACTGTCTCCGACTGAACAAGCAAGAAATTATTCTCAGGCCAAGACACTTTGTTCTTAAAGCTGTTTCACTCTTTTGCTTGTAAGAATCAAAGTCCCAAAGACTACATTCAGGGCATAAAGATGAGCGTCCCCGATTCTGAAGGGATAAGCCTTCCCCCAGTCCTTTCCGGTGTGACTTGTTTTAATAGATGATCTGTGTGCACAGGATGGCGATGCTTCTGCTCTCCTCAGGAGCCTGGGATACTGTTTGGGGTCACTGTTTAGCCTTCTCAGGAGCTGGGGAATTCCCACTTTAAGTTCTTTCTTCTATTGGCTATGCCCGACACCTTTTCAAAGTTTAACCATGCCACAGTGTGAGGCTAGACCTCCGGTGCAGGAGACTGTCCAGTATCTGGTTTTTCTCTCATTCTGTAGGCAGCATTGTGAAAATGGCCTTTTCTATCCATTAGCTGCGCCCTCCTTTGGTAAAGCATGAAGCAGCCTAGAGGAGTCTCCCTGTTCATCCAACCTGCACGCTAACAGCTCTTCAGGACACCAAAAAGGCGTCTTCAGTGTGGGGGGCCCTGGTGCTGCTCTCAGGGCCCCTCACTGGCGTGAGGTGAAGTGAGAACCACGAGACACCTTGGTTCCACTTCATGCAGGGGCTGCCGCATTTTGTACAGAATCCGGGTCATTTGATTGCTCTTGGACGGAGAGTGATTGGAAGTCAGTATTTTCCTGTGGAGAAGAGCAGAGACTGACAGTGGGAAGGCCTTCCTGCCCTGGCCTGAGGAGCCCCAGGACAGATGATTTCTGTTTCTTCCTTCCCTGTGATCTCTTTGCTGTCCTCATAACTCCTTAAGTAAGCAATGATTGAATTCTTACTTTGAGCAGGAATTAAACTCGTCTTGTAGATAAATAATACAGAGATAAAGATTGTCTGAAGTACCTAAGAGGAACCAAAGAGCCGAGGTAAGTCTATATCTGTTGAGAGCAGACTGAACCCAAAAAGCAGTTAAAAAAATAAAACAAAACTCTAAAACAAATCTCCAAAGTTGGGGAACAGATAGAAGTCACAAACTCAGTGCTTCCTGAGGTTGAAGCTGAGGTTTCTGGAGTTTGAGATCTTCATCGACCTGGAAACTCTCTTCTGCTGAAAGATAAAATAGTGTCTAGGTTATGGTCAGCTCAGTGGGAACATTTTTAAAACACAGATTGTTAATTTATTGTTTTTTCAATTGTCAAAAGAACTTGTTTCAAATTGGTAACATTTTATTCATAGTTTAAAATGGCATTCTTTTTAAAACCTAATTAATATAAACTATTAACTGGTTTTTCTTTTTCTTTCTTTTCCTAAAATTAACTGATTTTTCAAATGAAAAGTTTGTTGTTTATGAAGTGATTTTTTTTCAGTGGTTTGTTTCAAAGTAATTTGATAGAAGGAAGAGATGGGGTATGGACGGAGCAAAAGCAGCTAGCTCCCAGCTGAGAACTGTCCAGGCTGAGCCAGGTCCCACATGTATCCAAGTCATATGGAAATTTGAAAGGAACCAAGCCTGGTTCTGCTATGATCTGATTGCATGACACTGGAAAAATTCTTAACTATTCTAGACCTGTATGTTCATTGTAATTGGTAATTAGTTGAAATTAAAAGCTTTACGGACTGTGGGAGGAAATGTGGTATTCTAGAACAATATCCTAATCAGTAATGAAATTCATATTTTATTTCACCTTGTCTTTTGTGTAGGCAAAATAAATTAAAAGGATACATTAAATATTCCCTATTAAGAAGAGAATGAGACTGGAGAAGTATGTGCATGGCTGTGTGCTTGACCAGAGGGATGGGAGAACAGGAATCAGAAATGCGATACTTTGATGTGAGCTGATGGCAATTCTAAAGACACCTAAGAGTGCCTTCGTGCAGATGTTGGTGCACACCTAGAGGGTGACTCTCTTAGTTAGGGTTTCTGTTGCTGCAACAAAATGCCGTGGCCAAAGAGCAAGTTGGGGAGAAAAGGGTTTCTTAGGCTCACACTGCCACGTTGCTGTTCATCACTGGAGGACGTCAGGACAGGATCCCAGAGGCAGGAGCTGATGCAGAGGCCATCAAGGGAGCTGCTTACTGAATTGCTCCACTTGTTCAGCCTGCTTTCCTATAGTACCCATTAGCCCAGAGATGCACCTCCCACCATGGGATGCTCCCCCTCAAACTGATCACTAAATGAGACAATGCCTTCCAGCTGCATCTCATGGAGGCATTTCCTCAGCTGAGCTTCCTTCCTCTGACTCTAGATTGTGTCAAGTTGATGCACAAACCAGCCAGTACAGTGACTTTGAACCAGGTAAAATCATCCAGGAAAGGCAAGAAATGGAGAAGAGTCTCTTAGAAAAGTGTTCACAAGCAAACAGCAAGGAGATGTTAGAAGCCTGCTAAATGAGCACTAGAGACAGGAAAATGAGAGTCGTGGGATTTAGGAGTAGGAAGGATTTGGGAGTAGGAAGTGATGTTCTTTTAGGACCTGGTAACAAGGCCTGTGTTGTGCAAGCAGTGAAGAGGTCAGAGGTACCTGGTTTACAAGAAAGAGTGCCCAGGGCCTCTGGGGTGGTTGGTGAGAATCCTCTGAGGAGAGAGTGAACGAAACGAATGAAAGGCTCCTAGAACTCGCTGGATCTCAGATCCCCTTCTCCCCCTCCCCCCCCCCGCCATATTCTGTGGGATCTCAGATTTCTGCCCGCCTCCACACACATACATTCTGCTGGATCTCAGATTCCACCCCACTCCACATACACATTCTATGGAATCTCAGATTCAGCCCCCCACATTCTATAGGATCTCAGATTCTGCCCCCCCATTCTGTAGGATCTCAGATTCTGCACCCCTCCCCCCACATTCTGCAGGATCTCAGATTCCGCCCCACAGCACTCACATTCTGATGCTGAGCTAGTTTCCTTCCTTCATGGACCAGAGTGTTGGCTTGAGTTGTTAAAAAAGATCAGAATTCTTGACCCCTTACCCCCGCCCCCCCCAGGAGGGAATACAACTGTCTTAAGAGATATCTGAAGATACTTGGGTGGGGATTGGAGAAATGGCTCAGTGGTTAAGAGCACTGGTTGCTCTTCTGTATACTCAAGCCCTCCCATACACTTAGAGGTTTTTAGTCCCTCTGTTTTAAACATGACTGTTAATCAATAAACATCAAATAGAAGAAACTTTCTGTAGAAATCAAAATAAGAAGAAAATCAATATTGAGGGAAAGTGAGTTTTATTTTACTTTTTAAGATTTGAAAAATGTTATTTATATGTATGAATGTGTCTATGTGAACTTTTGCCACATGGGGAAAGGCACCCAAGGAAGCCAGAATGGAATGTTGGATTCCTTGGAGCTGGAGTGACAGGCAGTTGTGAATCTCCAGATGTGGGTACTGGGAACTGAACTCAAGTCCTCTGAAAGAGGAAAAATGGCTGAGCAATTTATCTAGCCCTAATATGAGAGCCTTTTTAAAATCCTATAAACAAAATATTTGATACTTCTTATATCAAAAGGTAAAATCTAATTCTGGTGCTAAATATGACTTTAGTGTCTCTCTGAAGATAGTGCCAGACTGTGTCTTAGGGAAAAGGAACTCAGGCCAATGCTAGTCTTCTCTCATGAGGCAGCGTGCAGGAGAGAAGAAAACTGCCCCCAAAAGCCCTGTGGAATGGTAGCTGTTTAACAAAGCTACTGGGAAAGACTAAAACTCATAGGTTATCAGGCAGACTTCAAGGATGGCTTTGCTTCAGGACAGTGAGAACTTAACTGTCAGTTAAACAGTCCTATGGTGTCATCTAGCAAAGGCCCACAGCATAGACAGGAAGGATGGACTCGTTTCTAAGTCACTTTACTGAATCCTAGAGGGAAGTGGGACAGGAGAAATATTTGAAGAAATAATGTTTGAAATTTGCACACTTAGTGAAAGAAATAGAGACAGGAAGAAAACTACTATAACTAATACACATCAAGCTGAAATCAAATGGCTTGGCTTTGGATGTCAGTATGGTGATTTCTCAGAAAATTAGGAAACAACGTACCTCAGGACCTAGCAATACCACTTTTGGGTATATACCCAAAGGATGCTCAATCATACCACAAGGACATGTGCTCAACTATGTTCATAGCAGCATTGTTTGTCATAGCTACAACCTGGAAACAACCTAAATGCTCCTTGACTGAAGAATGGATAAGGAAAATGTGGTACATTTACACAGTGGAGTACTACACAGTGGAAAAAAATGAGATCTTGAAATTTGTAGGCAAATGGATGGATCTAGAAAATGTCATATTGAGTGAGGTAACCCTGACCCAGAAAGACAATTATTATATGTACTCACTCATAAGTAGCTTTTTAAAAATATTATTTTATTTTTCATTAAAAAAATTTACACTTTCTTCCCCTCTCCCAGTCCCCTCCCGCTCCCCCACTAACCCTCCTCCCTCCCCCTGCTTCCTTAAGAGGGGGCAGGGTACCCTGCCCTGTGGGAAGCCAAGGTCCTCCCCCCTCTATCCCGGCCTAGGGAGGTGTGCATCAATAAAGACTCGATTCCCAAAAAGCTAATACATGCAGAAGAGATAGGTCCCAGTGCCATTATCATTGGCTTCTCAGTCAGTCCCCATTGACAGCCACATTCAGAGATTCTGGTTTGATCATATGCTCATTCTGTCCTGGTCCAGCTGGATTTGGTGAGCTCCCATTAGATCAGGCACACTGTCACGGTGGATGGATCAGCCTCTTCCGGTCTCGATTTCCTTGCTCATCTTCTCCCACCTTCTGCTCTTCAACTGGACCTTGGGAGCTCAGTCCATTCCTCTGATGTGAATGTGGGCCTCTGTCTCTATCTCCATCGATCGGACGAAATTTCTATGGTGATGATCAAGATATTCATCAATGTGACTATGGGACAAGGCTAGATCAGGCACCTTCTCCTCTGCTGCCCAAGTACCTACCTGGAGACATCCCCGTGGACACCTGTGATCCCCTCTAGAGCCAAGACTCTTGCCAATCCTAAAATG
>PVIU01032791.1:0-13163 GCA_004026605.1 Ondatra zibethicus | reverse complement strand
CTGGCAGCCCCACCTATTCCTCTTTCCTGCCTAGCTATTGGCCATTCAGCTCTTTATTAGACTAATCAGGTGTTCTAGGCAGGCAAAGTAAAACAGCTTCACAGAGTTAAACAAATGCAACATAAAAGAATGCAACACATCTTTGCATCGTTAAACAAACATTCCACAGCATAAACAAATGTAGCACATCTTAAACTAATATTCCACAACAGATAGTGCCCCAGTGACTGGCCCACATTCGTGAGTGTATGGGTAGCATAATTGGACTCAGTAGGTCATTTCTTAAAAAGCAGACATTAAGTTAAGAGAGGGGTAAGGGGTGGACCTGGGAGGAGTTAACCAGATAAATGTGGGACAAATATCAAAATTCATCATATTCATTTATGACATTTTTAAGGATATATTTCTATGCCTAAGTATATATTTCTATACCTGTAGATTAGTGCAGTTCTCAGAATTCATCAGAGAAGTTTAATTGTTCCATGGATAGCAGTAAACAGAGAAATGTACAACTGGTAAATGTGCAGAGAATAAGTGTACTAAATAAAGTATATTTAAAATAAATAGAGACTGTAAAGATAACTCAGTGGCTAAGAGAGCTTATTGTTCTTATAGAAGACCCAAGTTTCAATCCTAGCAACCATTTTATGTGACTCACAGGAACCTGTAACTCCAGCTCCTGGGAAGCTTAGGATCTATTCTAGCCAATGGCGTGCTTATACTCACATTTACAAGCCCACATACAGAAACACAGAAATATACATATTTTTTAGTTTTTAAAAATAAAAAGTGCTGCAAACATTTGCTTTTATTTTTAGGTTTTCATAGAATTTTCTGAGTTGACTTTAGGTTTGCAGAATCTTTAAGTGATTTTTAAAAAGCCAGTTCACTTGAAAGTGTAGGTCAGTAGTAAAGCTTCTCATGCTGTTTGTTATATTAGAAGCTAATAATTTACTTTTGAGTTTTAGGTTTTTATTTGTTTGCCTGTTTGTGTTTTTTTTTTTTTTTTGTAGAGGATGTACAAGTAAATGTAGAGGATTTGTTTAGATGTACAGGAAGGCTGGTGTGTCTAGGTACAGAGAGGAGAATGAAAATGGAAAAGAAATTGTTTGTCTTTTGTTTTTGTTGAAACAGGGTCTTGCTTTGTAGACCAGGTTCGTCTTGAGTTTACAATCCTCCTGCTTCAGTCTCCAGAGTGCTGGGATGATGGGCATATGGTGCCATTATCATACACAGAAAGACTGCCTTTTCTCCGAATTGCAAATTTATTCATTGGAAGGAGCAAAAACAAAGTTAGAATGGGAAAAGGAAAAGGAAATCTCCATGTCTGCCAAACCCACAACATGAAAAGAATAGTGCAAATGTCCTACCTGGGCACAGTATTCACGGGGCACTGTAAAAAAAAATGCTTATAAAATACTAGGTTTAGTAAGTATAAATCTATTTTTCTTTTGAAAAAGAAGCTCAAATATAGCATACTATCTTAAAGAAATGTGGTAGGAAAAATTCAGAGCTGTATATAGCACACATTTAACAACAATTATCTTAGGAAGTAAAAGTTTCTTCTGCTAGTTTTCAAAACATTATTCATAGAATGATTTATTATGTATGATCTTTCTTTTTCTCACTCTTTCTCTTGTCCTTTATTTCTTCCTTGGAAAGCATTCTAAGCTACAATACCAGTCTCTGTTTTCTGTCCTTTTTTGATTTCTCTCTCTCTCTCTCTCTCTCTCTCTCTCTCTCTCTCTCTTTCTCTCTCTCTCTCTCTCTCTCTCTCATTAGTTCTTTGAGATTTTCAAATGTGTTTATATAACACTCAACTACCTCCCCCAACTCTTCCTAGACTCACCTCCATTTCCTTATCCTCCCAATTTTATGTCCTAGTTTGTTTTTAATCTTCCAATAACAATTTGTGCTGCCAAAATTTTCTTGGATGTTTGATCCCCCACTGGAGAGTGGTTGACTTACCAGGATCAACACTTAGAGAAAAACATCTCTCCATTTCCCAGCAGCTAATAGCTCTACTCCTAAGGGTGTGATCATATGCCCAAATGTACAAACTCTTCTCTCCATTATGTGATATGGTCTGATTTAGGCTTGAACAGGTTTTATATACACTGTCACAACTACTGTTGAGATCATATGTGTAATTTCCCTGATGTGTCCAGAAGACCTTTACTTGTCATAATCTACTGCCTTTTGCTAATCTAGTCTTTCTGTCCCTTCTTCTGCAATCACTCATGAGTCTTGAGAGGTGAGGATGATATATATTTAATACTGAGCATTCTGCAGTCTCTTATTCTCTGCACTTTGGACAGTTGCGGATCTTGATGTTAAATCACATGATCACATATTATGTAGATATAATCTTCTCATATGAGAGTTGAGAGCTGCATTGATCTATGGATATAAAAATAATTCCTTAGAAATCAGTTTAATACTATGCTCATTTAGCAACATAATTGTAGCAGGTTCTCTCCTAGGACCTAGGACCTGTCTATCCCTACTCATCATATAACTATAAAGTTTTCAGGTAAATGGATGTAGGTAAAAACTATTATTCTAAATAAGGTAACCCAGACTCAGAAACACAAATGTCAAATGCTTTCTTTCATCTGTGTGGGATGTTAGCTTTGAATCTTCAGCTATGTGCTTTTTACTTAGAATACCCATAGATATCAGAAAATTACTAAGAGTCTGTGGAAATAGAGTTTCAAGAGAGGGGAGATAGAATACACTGGATTGAATGGTTGAAAGGGAATTATGGAACAGAAAGAGTTAAACTTTGGTGTGAGGGTAGGACAGGGTAAAAGAGGGCGCATGGGGAGGGATAAATAATACTGAGGACTTTTCCGAAAAAAAAACATGCAACAACAACTTTTTAAAAGACCAAGACTTTGAAAGGAAGCAAGGAGGGGCCATGGAAGGCTTTGGAAGAAGGAAAAAATGGGAATGGTGAGAAATTAAAATCACCTTATAATCTCAAAAATGAAAGAAAAAAATCATGGAAACCTACAGTACTTGAGTGAAATGATATGGTGAACATGGTAAAATCAAGATGGGACTTACCTGGAAGCCTCATTCAAAATAGCTTTCACAGTGTTATAAGATGCTATGTGAGCTACCAGAGGAGAAAAGTAATCATCAAATTATACCCAGCTACGTACTCTGAGAGCTGCAATAATGACTGGCTTGGCATGACATGCCCACGGGTGCAATAGAAGTACAAATACCATGAGAATAACTAATCACTCTCTGATTGGATTTAAATCCCTTTCTACAAGATGAAACCCATACCTGGAAACTTTATTGGGCCAGGATCTAGTGTTTCATTGTTATTCAGTAAGAAGTTAATACTTGTTATCCTTTACAAAATTAAACTAAAATTTTTAAGCAAAGTTATATCAGAACTCCAAAGAAGTCTGTTACAAATACAAAGGAACATGGGTATTATTAGTTAATTCACTTCTTCACACTATCATTTGGAAACCAAAGCCAAGAGACTCAGCTAAGATTTGAGTTTTATGTTCTGAATTCTTCTCCAGTAATTTTTCTTACTCCACATTTAATCTAATAACCAAACATAAACCTAGTCTGAAAGGGATAAAGGTCTGGTATGTTGCCTACATTAAACCCAATGAAGGAGATATTTATGTTACTTTGCAAAGCTCAGTGCAAGTCCAATGTAAAACGATGTAAATCCTTGATATAGTACTGCCTTGTAGAATGTATTAGTTTGGGGCTGGAGAGGTGTCTCAGTGGTTAAGGGTGCTTGTTGATACTCTTCCAGAGGACTTGCCTTCACTCTTAGTACCCATGTATAGTGGTGTTGTTGCACTTTTTCTGTCCCATCTGCCAGCTAAGAAATAACCACCACACGGAGACTTCTTACTAATTATGAAAGCTCAGCCAATAGCCTAAGCTTGTTTCTAACTAGCTCTTATAACTTAAATTAACCCATTCCTATTAATTTACATGTTGCCGCGTGGCTCATGGCTTGTTACCTCATCTTCTACATGTCATGTTTCCTCCAAGTCTGGCTGGCAACTCTGCCTTCTCCTTCCCAGTATTCTCTCTTCCCCCCAAATCCTGCCTTGCTGTTGGCCATTCAGTTTTTATTAAACCATTCAGAGTGGCACATATTCATAGTGTACAAAAAACATTATTCCCCAACATGGTGGCTCACAACTGCTTGTAACTCCAGCTCCCTGGGATCCTCTTCTGACCTCAGATACCTGAACACATATGCCATATGAACACACAGAGAGACACACACTCACAATTTAAAAATAGTAAAACTTTTCTCAAAAGAATGCATAAAATCTCTTCTGAAGAGCCATAGGGACCTCAGTGATGCTCTAATTTATAGAGTAAGTGGATGCCTGCTACAAAATAGTGTTTTCTGTATATGAGAAGAAGTTGTACTAATGGCATCTTAAAATATGGTTGCCTAAACCAAATGTGCACAATGACAACACCAGTTGACATAGCAACATGAATAGGGGAATCTCAAAATGTCCCACCTGTAGATGAAGAACCACTGGCAATCAATGGCTGGTGAGAGAGGGAGAAACAGTTTTCTACAGAGATGGGAGCCCAGTTAGGTTATCCAATCACAAATGGTCATCCTTAGACACATATACATATGAGCAACACTAAATGGACTCAGCAAATTGTATTTGCATATACATAATATACATGTGTATATATATGTATATATAAAAATATATATAAAATATATATATATATAAGATATATTTATCTATATAAAACAATTCAATATAAGACATGAAGTTGAGAAGGAGTGGGGTCATGGGAGGAGTTGGAGGAGGAAGTGTGGGAGATGATGCAAATACAGTACTCATGTATGAAAGTCCCCCAAAATAAAAATTCGACAAATCTTAAAAAATAAATGAAGCAAATGGATAGCTCATTCAGGTCAGCATGCAGCCAAGACGCCCTTCTCCAGACACTTGGCTGCAAACACTAATGAGGATCCCTAGCTTAGGCTTCAGGTGATGAAGTTGCCAAGACTAAGTTGTTCTTTATTTCATTTAAAGGTAAGTCACTGGAAAGCTCATCTTTTGTGTATCTGAGTCAGACACATGATCAATCACCTGCTATGATTTGTTAAATGATTTAAAAGTGATATAAAGGAAGCCAAGTTGCAAAACAGCAGGAACTGTTTTCCTACTGAGCATTCTGGCATGAGTCCTTTATCTTCTCTCAGTATATATCCAGACAAATCAATAATGTTAGCACTGTTTCTGTTTCTCTCTACCAAATGTCTTTGGCGGACATGAAAATTGAGCAACATAAGCTTTGAGTAAAAGGAAGGAAGGCAGTTAACCAGGATGAGAACTTTTTCTTTGAGGGTTCTTAACATGGTGATGTGATACAGTGCTGAGTGGACCAGCTTTGGAGGCAGAGACTGAATCTCTCCACTAGCTAGTATTAATAGTACAATCTTAACAAGTTCTCATCTTCATAAACGTCAGTGCTCCTTCATCTGGAAAGTGGTATAAAATGGTTTTCAATGAAACATTTCCCTGCTTCTTTCCCCTCTGTAGGTTCTATTTAATATATATTTCTCTGTCTTTTCCCAGGAATCTTGCTATAGAGATGCTGCCATTTTATTGGACTGTAGGTTAACTTGAACATCCTCAGGCCTTTTCAGCCCCAAACCAATGCTTTGTGGTTTGCAGTCTACAAACTGCAAATGTGAAACAGATTTCTGCTGCATACTTACATATCCTGGTGCTTTGCGTGCCTCCAGCAGTTCAGACAGAACACTCTTAATGGAGTGGACTGGAGGGTGGGGCTTACTGCCAGTCACTGAAAGCTTCCTCTACTGGAGAACAGATGGGATCTAAGGCTGCCAGATCCTTGGCCCTGGAAAATGGGACTTGCCAGAAGGCTGGTCTTACTGTGGGCATAAGCTACACTGAACCAGAGGTCCATGGGAGAGCAGAAAAAGAATTAGACAAGGAATTACATAGTTGTGCAATGGAGCCTTGCACAAGAC
Organism: Ondatra zibethicus; assembly: GCA_004026605.1. Lineage (NCBI taxonomy): Eukaryota > Metazoa > Chordata > Mammalia > Rodentia > Cricetidae > Ondatra > Ondatra zibethicus. The sequence continues at coordinate 7,138 of PVIU01032791.1, read as the reverse complement.
ACAACTCCTTTCTGGAACACAGGTTTTTCTTTTTAAAAGGGGGGCTAATGACTTTTGATCCATGTACTTTACAGGGCAGGATTAAAATAAATCACGAGCATGTGTGCCTTATAAGCTTCACTGCTCTGTTTACAAGTGTGTTATTATTATTGCAGTGGGATTAACATGCATATCCAACTCTAAAGTTTGAGCTGGTAGAGCCTAAGACCATGACAATTTGTTAAAGTAGGGTCCAACCCTTTTGGGTAACACAGTGAAGGCAACTTTGTAACTAATGGTAAATGTCAGGCTCTGGAACTAAAAGCAATACAACAAATGAGCCAATTTAGGCAAGAGGGTGATAATTGCTCCAGGAGAATAGAGTGCTCATCCTAAGGAAGTAGAAATAAAAAAAAAAAACAAGGACCCAGTCTTAGAGCTATGCCTTATTCATCTGTGGGAGATGTCTGACATAAAGAACCGTACTCTGCCTGTCAGGAGCTTCTTCGATATGAAATTAACTTGATTGCTCTTGGGGAGCTACAAATAGCGGCAATGTCATAAAGAGGGGCTGCTCGAAGGATTGACTTGAGAATTGAAATCAGTTTGAAGAGAGATCTTTCTCTAGTCAGAATGGCTGAGTTGAGTAAAACCTTTTTGTAGCGTAGGTCTACGAACTTGCAAAGAGAAGGGGAAATCAACACCAGTGGTCTCTAAGGTGAGAGGGGAAACTATTAAAAGAAGATCCCCATAGTAAAGACTGAGGGCTTCAGTTTACAGAGGCTTGAGAAAGTAAGATATGGCACATGTCAGAGTCCAGATTCTGTAAGCTAGAAACAAGGATTCGAGATGCTTAAGCCCTGAGAAACTAGACAGAAGTTGCAAATTTAAAATCTCTTCTCTTCATTGTCCCAACATCAAAGCTCCTTGCTTTGACCTTTTTTCTTACATTTTCCATGGACCACATCTACAGAATGTTATTGCGAAATGAAACTGTTATGTCTGAAATAGTACTTTGCCATCATCTCTAAGCTCAACTTCAACCAAGCTTCTTTCTTGACTTTCTCAGCTTCATTCAGTATCTGCAAAAGTCACCTTTGAATTTCATTTTTAGTCCTCTCACTTTAATTTTTCTCTTAAAGAAGGCTTATGTTTTTAGGAGAGCTCTTGAAGGGGACAAAATCTGTTTCCATAGTAGCCAGAGAGTCTGTGACAAAGTTGGGAAGGAATCTGCTTCCCTGATTCACAATCATGGGTCTCTTTACCCCATTTTTGCCTCTAGAAGACTGTATGTATGCAAATAAGTTACCACAAATTTAGCTAATTAAATGGTGACCATAGAAGGAGTTAATTGTGAATAATTATTCCATGCAGCATTTATGACTTCTTTATCCTTTAATTATTCCCCCAATATCCAGTAAGCTGTTAAATCTTCTTATTTTCTTCCCCATGAAGCTATTTCATAGTCTTCATCTTTATTTCAAGGATCTCATTAAATCAGCCCCCTTTTGCTTTTTTCCTATTCTCTATTTCTCCTCAGTGGTCATACCCAGATTCTTAGATTCTCCCTTTCTACCAGGCCTCAGAGTCATATACATGCACTTCATGTCCCGACAAATTAATTGCCTGTGATTATGTGGTGTTGCATGTTGGAATATGTGGCTCTATCAGAAGTCATTCAAAGAGAATACTATCATTGCATACCACTATTCATGACTCCATTCCATTAGAATGTGGGTGGGAGGGATGTGAGTGGCACTGTTTGGCCTGCATATTTGTTGACATGGACCAGCTCCTTTAGATGAGTGGACTGAGATTACTTCTGCCTTTGATTTTAATGTTTTGTAATATTAATTTTTGTATTAATCCTAATTCTCATCTTCATGTATTTCCATGCAGACAGCCTTTTACAAAGCAGTTCTTGAATACATAATAGGCTGTTAAGATTCTATGACCCATGTCCTTGAGCTTATGTCTAGAAGGCAGATGTTGGGAGAATAGGGAGAAGGTGCATGATTCTCAGTTCAGGCAAGCTACAACCAGTGTGTTTTCTCTGCTTCGCATATGCCCAGCCCAGTGTCAGGAAAGGACTGGTAGATAAAAAGAACACAAAGTTTCTGCCCCATGCAAACTCTCAGTTTACATGCCTAGACTCAAATGGCTGTTGGTCTATTATAATAACTCATTCTGGCAATACTGTTTTTTTTAATTCTTGCTAGTCATCCTTAAGAGATGTAAACTCCTGAGAAAAAGGATCTTATTTTATTTTTCTGCATTTATGCCTGACAAATGCTCCTTTTTAGCTTTGAACTAGTCACTTCACATTTCTCGGCAAAACCTTTCTAAGTGCGAAGGGAATGGGTAATGGACTACATGTCATGACAGTGATACCTACAAATAATTCTGACCACAGTTGTACTAATGAAGCATTATATGATTGACAGAAAACAAAACAATAGTTTCATTGGAAACTTTTGCATTTTTTTTTTACAAAACAAAACATCCCAATATAGATTCCTTGACTCCCTAAGATACCTACACTTCTGACCAGCCACTCCACAGTAACTACCATGTGTGGCTGTGCCAATTGTGATTGTCCATCAGTACCAATTTGAAGGTAAATAAAATCCAAAATTGTCCTTTTGATTGGAGATAACTTCTTTTTTTTTCAACCAGGCATGATCTGGTTTAACAGTAGTTAATCATGCATTCTCAAAATAGTAAGATGCTCCACTACTTTTACTTTTATGTCCAGATAGTAGATAAGAAAAAAAAGGTAATAGAGCAAAGCACACATACAAGGTGAATCTCTGACTCAAAGAGCTTTTCTAGAAGTCCCCTCTGGATATTTCAACTTCTATGTCATTGATCCAAACTGTATCTCATGTCCTCTTTTAATTGCATATAAAACTGGGGAATGTATTTTATTTATATGCTAGGAATTTTTTACACAAAAATCAGACTTCTTTTAGTGGGGAAGAAGAAAATGATAAAAACTTTTCACAATAGTCACGAGTCAGTTATTCACAATCACAATTATCATAGGAGTTAATCATTTAAAATGTTTCAAATAGCTTATTATATGCTAAACATACAAGACAGTGTTAATTAGTTGGCATGAAAATTGTGTTGTTACAGGGCCATTCCTCAGTTTTATTTAGCCAGATGCTTCAGGATGGTTAGGAACATGTTAATAACAGTGAATTTCATAAACATGAGGGCTGCTGCTGAATTTCTTTGTCTGTGAAGTGTGATCAGAAACAACGCTGTGTGGAATAGTATGGCACTGGATAAGGTATTTTGTAAATCCTTACGTAGCAGCTTTGGCAGAAACATTGTGACAGGAAAAGTATGATGCTTAGCATCAGTTGTCAATTTGATTCATAGAACATGGGTGTCACACCTATGAGGAATTGTTTAGATTAATAAACTTCTTTTTTCATGTAATAGCTAACTTTATTCAGGGTGTCAGACCATTTTTTATATTCTGAGGGTTAAGCAAGGTCATGAGAGCAAAGATCACTCGAGTTTGGGTTGTAATCACAAGGGCAAGGTCACATGAGTTTAGGCCTGTACAGTCTGGAGGGCAAGGCCTCCTTAACTCATGCCGTAGATAGTCACAGGACAACTCACACTTGCAAACACCGTTCTGCATATTAATGGGTAAGATGATGGGCAACGTAAAGTCAAACCCACTCCTGTTTACTGCTGGGAGGGGCATGAAAGTGCATTCCAAGAACAACGCATGTTATGGAGGAGCACAGGTCATTGGTCTTGCTTACCTGAAATTTTCTCATGAGCTCTCAGGAATCTCCTTATACAGCTTTGTTCATGAACCGTGTTCTGACACCATACATTTTTTTTTGAATTATATACTAGTTGGCCTAGTAGCTCAGGCTTTTCTTATTAACTAATTCTTACATCTTAAATTAGCTTATAATTCTTATCTGTGTTAGCCATGTGGCTTGGTACCTTTTATCAGTGAGGTGTTCTCATCTTGCTTCTTCTGTGTCTGGGTGATGACTGCAGACTGTGCCTTTTTTCTTCCCAGAATTCTCTTGTTCTGGTTACCCCACCTCTACTTCTTGCTTGGTTGCCCCACCTATACTCCCTGCCTGGCTACTGGCCTAACAGCATTTTATTAAACCAATATAACAGACAAATCTTTACAGGGTAAAAGATCATTGTCCCACAGTACTTCCCCCCTCCTTGTTTCAAAACAAAAAATCTGAATCTAATCTCTTTTGTTTAGCTTTTTTTCCTGACCATTCCCTCTGTTTGTGGTTTCTTTATTGCCTCTATTTCAAATTTCAGGTCTTGAATAGCTTCCCTAACTTGTTTGTTTGCTACTGGCTTTCTTGGCAATCTTTAATGAATTTGTTGATTTCCTCTTATTGTTTTGTCTTTTTCTCAATTTCTTTTATAAAACATAACTTTTTATTGATTCTTTGGTAATTTCACATCATGCACTCCAATCCCACTCATTTACCAGTCCCTCCATATCTGCCTTCACCATTGTAGTGTTTCCCCAAAAAGAAAAGTTAAAAAGAAATAATGAAAATAAAATAAAAATTAAAAATGCAAACAAGAATACTAATTAAACAAACAAACAAAACAAAACAAGAAGAAAACAACAAAAAACCACTTCCGTCCTCTGTCTTTCCCACCTCTCCATAAACTCTTCATTTATCTTAGTGGTATTGAGGGTTGTGGTGTGTCATGCAGAATACCTTTTTGTTCAAACAAATTTACTGGCAAGTGTTCATTGTGTAATGTGTTGTTGGTCAGGTTAAAGGACTTTGGCTTCTGGCACACCATCAATACTGAACCCTCCCTGAAACTCCTTTCAGAGCAAGGAAAGAGATAAATTGATAGAGGGAGCCATTATGAGGTTAGCAAGAAATCTGGCTCTTGAGAAATTCCCAGGAATCCACAAGGATGACTCCAGCTAAGACCCTAAGCAATAGAGGAGAGGGTGCCTGAAATGGCCTTGCCCTATAGTCAGACTGACGAATATCTTAAATATCACCATAGAACCTTCATCCAGCAACTGATGGAGGCAGAGGCAGAGACCCTCATTGGAGCACTAGGCTGAGCTTCCAAAGTCCAGTTGAAGAGTAGAACGAGTGAGAATATGAGCAAAGAGGTTTAGATCATGCTGGGGACACTCACTGAAACATTCTACCTGAGCTAATGGGAGCTCACCAACACCAGCCAGACTGGGAAGGAACAATCATAGGACCAAACTAGTCCCTCTGAATGTGGTTGACAGTTGTATGGTTGGGGCAGACTGAGAGGCCACTGGCAGTGACACCAGGATTTATCCCTACTGCATGTACTGGCTTTTTGGGAACCTGTTCTCTTTGGATGGATATCTTTTTCTGCCTAGATATAGTAGGGAGGGCCTTGAACCTTCCCCAAAGCAATGTGCCTTGCCCTTTCAGAAGAGCAGATAGGGGTGGGGTTGGGGATATGTGGAGGGAATGGGAGGAGGGGAGGGAGTGGGAATTTGGATTGGTATGTATAATAAAAAATATAGTTTGTTTTCTTTTTTTAAAAAGATAAAAAAACAAAATAAAGAAAGAAAGAAAGAAACAAACAAAAAAAAACTCCTCTCAGATATCCCACTGTTGCCCTAAGTCAGTTTTTCATTCCCTTTTTAAGGACCTCTATCATCTTCATTTCTTTGTTTTTAAGGCAGCTTTCTTGTGCTTTAGTTGTGCTGGGATATTAGGTTTTGCTGTTGTAGAATTGTTAGGCTCTGGTGTTGCCATATTAACGTGGCTGTTGTTGATTATATTCTTACATTGGCATCTAGGTACCTGGGTTTGAGATGATTATAGGTCTAGGTGCTAATTCCTGAGTTTGTCTTTGTTGGATGAGTGTTTTGTTCCCTGGCTTCTGTTTCCTTTTTGCTCTCTGGACTTTGTGGCCTGGATTTTTGGAGGCCAGTATGATCTTTTATGTAGTAGAAAGTCTCTGTCATTCTTGGGGCCAGCTTGGCCTTTGGTATAGCAGGGGGTCTTTGTTCTTCTGACTGGTGTGGCCTCTGCCTTTTCTGATTGGTGTGGGCTTCATCTTGGCAGTAGCAATCTTCCAGGGTTGGGGACAGAGGCCATTCATGGGGAAGGCCATGGTGTTGGAGAAGGGTGGTGGAAGAAGCCTTTGGGAACAGAATCTGGGGTGTGGCGCAGGTAAGCTGGCAGGCGGCCCACTCACCTGTTCTTACTCTTGTAGCCTGCACTTGATCAGAGGACATCTTGCTTTCTCACTCTTTAGACAGATTTTTTTTCACATTCCTTCTTCTTTTTATGTCTTTTTTAATAATTTGTTATTTTTATGTTAATAGTCTTTATTCTTTGCTCTTAACCTTTTGTGTGCATGTATGTATTATTGTCTTGTTCTGTTCTGGATTTCCCTATATGCTTTCCAGAGAGCTTAAGTAGAACATTTAGAACATTCATTTAAAGCAGATAACAGCTTAAATTTGGCCACCTAAGGGAGAATCAGTTTTCTTAGGGTTGTAAGAACAGTTATTTTTTTTACATAGTTTGTATCTTTTATTTATACTAAAACTATACGTTCCCCCTAAATTACAATGTATGCATTTACTCACATATACTCCAAGTTTAAAGTATTTGAAATTAGACATATATTTACTTTGACCAAAGAAGTTTATTCTTTTGTATGTTTTTTTTTACAAAGATTTATCTTGCATGTGTGCGTGCGTGTGTATGTGTGTGTGTATGTGTGTGTGTGTGTGTGTGTGTGTGTGTGTGTGTCTGTGTCTTTGTTGGATATGTGCATGTGAGTGCAGCTGCCCTTGGAAAGCAGAGGTGATTAATCCCTTGGGAGTAGGAGGTGTAGGGAGCTGTGAGCTGATGAGGATGCTGGGAATCTAATGCAGATTCTTTGCAAAAGCAACATATGGACTTAAACACTAAATCATCTCTCTATTCCATTTTGTATGTTTTAATATTACAAATTAGTGACCATTATTTTTAGCTTAAAGAACTACTTTTTGGCGAATTTGACAAAGCCCCAGTCTTTTGTGAGGCTAGATCGGCTACCTCAGTCTATAGACCACCCTCATGCTCCTACCACAACTTGCAAGACATTCTTATGTAAGTCACCTAGCCAAGCCAGGAACCTTTTATCC
>PVIU01032790.1:0-13165 GCA_004026605.1 Ondatra zibethicus | reverse complement strand
ATGGAGAACCCACAAACAATGACACCAGGACCTATCTCTTCTGCATGTATTAACTTTTTGAGAACCGAGTCTTTTTGAATGCACTCCTTCCTAGGCCGGGAGGGATGGGGGTGGGCCTTGGACTTCCAACAGGGCAGGGCACCATGCCCTCTTTCAAGGAAGAAGGGGGAGGGAGGAGGGGTGGGGGGTAGTGGGAGGGAACCGGGAGAAGGGGAAGAAAGGAAAAAAATTTTATTTCTTTAATTATGTTCTTGAATGGAAAAAATAAAACAAAACAATGTATGGAAAAAATAAATAAATAAATTAAAAAAAAGAAAAGAAATGGTAAAAGCACATGCAAAAGAAAAGGATAATAATAAAAAATCCTTTATACATTTTTGGAAAAAAATAGAGTTTTGGTTGATAATATTAGCTTTGGAAAATAGTCATTGTATAGTTTATACCTCATTAGTTATTGAGCAGTCAAACTATTAAAAAGGTAAACTGAGGTTTAATAAGATTTTAAAATTCATCTGAGCAACTAGTGACTCATGAATTGGAAGTTCAAATTCAAAACTATTTAAGGACCTCTTCTGTGAGAACAATGGGGTTGCATTTTATAGAAAGGAGATAGAAGTAAGTGAAGAGAGACTGTGGATGGTTAGTTGCACACATTCATTTGGTCTATCACATTGGGAAGTCTAGTTAAATAAGCTACTGTATAGTTCTCATACACCACATTTACATTCTGACTTTTTTTAAGGATAGTGCTACACACACACACACACACACACACACAGAGAGAGAGAGAGAGAGAGAGAGAGAGAGAGAGAGAGAGAGAGAGAGAGATAATAACTCAACATTTGCTTGTTCATTTATGAGGCCTACCTGGCTTGGTTGATCTGCCAGGAGTTCCTCAGGCATAATCTCAATCTAAATTCATTTCCAAGTTCCCTTACCTTCAATAGAGAATTTATGCCCAACTGATAAAAAACTTAACAAGTCGCAGACCTAACTCTGACAGTTAAACAAAATGCCTCAGAGTATATTTAAAAAATATCCCAGGGGTAGAAGAAAAAGCAGAAATATCATTTTTTTGCTCAAAATGACAGGTGTCTGAAATGTTAGCTCCTGAAAGAAGAGCAAGCACACAGTTTGCATAGCTCCATGCAAGCGGTCATATGATGTTCAAGTCAAAACTAAGAAATAAGAAAAAAGGGAGAAAGACATGGCCCAACAAACAGTCCAGTGTTCCACATCTCAACATAGAGATGCACACACAATGTGGAAAAAGAACCTGATTTGTTTAACTGAATGTCGCATTCCATCTACTTTCTTATCAGGTGCTTGATCGTAATTCTTATTTTTTCTAAATTCTATATTATTTACAGGTGTTGACATAATCTTCTAAGAATACAGCTGCATGTTAGATTGTCACTGTACACAAACTATAATTATCTTTAGCCTGGAGCTCAGGGAAGAGTTAAATAACCATAGAAAATAGAGCATTAGTCAACTACAAACGCCCTACGAAAATTTTCTTTCTTTGTTAATATCTGGTTTAACTTGATCTCAAAGGACATCATCGGAAACTGGAGATGAATGGTGTTGTAGTTCTTACTGTTAAAATGCTATTCATTTCTGCCTCTCCCAAGAACAAGGTAGGGATCAAACAACACAGAGCCAGCAACCTTAACCATCTATATAATTTTAATTATGATGCAGGCTGGGCATGAGAAACTTATCATGTTACCTCAACATGCCATGTTTCAACAAGCTGATTGAGTATAAGAGTCTGAGAGGAGAAATAACCTTTTCAGAGAGAGCTAGCCTGTATTTCTCATCACTGTCCACATGAAGTTGAAGACTTTCAAAGTCAAAATAGAGAATATGTCAAGAGATCAAAACAGGTATCATTTTTCTTAGCCAGAAATCAACACTCTTGCATCAAAAGTTCTTACTTCTCTGGCTTTATTTTGTTTTAGTTCCTGTTTATATTATTTTATATTCATATTTTAACCATCAAAGGCAAAAGTGTGGCGATATTGCCTAATCAGACCTATGCATATTAAAGAGAACATTTTCATTTTAGAACACTATTAAACTTTATTACTAGTGATATAATGATATCACTGATAATATATGATATCAAGGTTCCCCAAACAAATGCATAAGAATTTGTGAAGTCAAACACTTCCATTTGTTCTGGTTGAATAACAAGCATTTGTTTGACACGGATGCAGTGATGTAGTGCAGAACGAATCTCAGCATGGCCTAAAGAGGGCTCATCAAAAGTTACCCAGCATTTTATCATTAATTAATGTTAAGTCCAATGGTAACTCTGATGGGTCTGGAAGAGATTGTCTTTGGCAAAAGTAATTGGCTGGAGAAAGTAAGAATGCTCATTGCATGGATATATGCTGAACAATTAACCAATATGACTTTGGAACCAATTTCTATCCAGTTCTAAGCATGTGAAGTTCCAAAAAGAACATCATCTTTCCAGTTGAGATGCTATGGTAACATCCATCATATCTATCAGCATCATTTCTTTAGCATGTTAGCTCCATGTCACCTGTTCTCACTCGAAAAAGTACTGTGACATTTCCAGTTTAAAAATGAGAAAATTTGGACTTGAAGAGATTCTTCCAATGATGCATAGATAGATCATTAATGAAAAAGGCAAGTATTGATCTCAGCTATGTGACTCCAGGCCTGTCCTTACATTAAATTGCCTCTCTCTGTTGACATTCTAACAAAGGTCAACATTAATATAGAAAAAATAAGACAAGGGGCTGGAAAGATGGCTCAGAGATTAAGAGCACTGGCTGCTCTTCCAAAAGTCCTGAGTTCAATTCCCAGCAACCACATGGTGGCTCACAACCATCTATAATGAGATCTAGTGCCCTCTTCTGGCCTGCAGGTGTACATGCAGGCAGAACAATGTATACATAATAAATAAATAAATCTTTAAAAAAAATAAGACAAAATTACTATGATATATTTATGCTGTTCTGTAATATTTTCATTAACAGAGTAGTATTAAAATATTTCAGGTAACAGTGGTTGCTGAAACTACAAATGATCTCTATGTATATCTGGAGAAGTGAAAGAATGGTAGGAAAGTATCTATAATAATAACAATAAGCTGCCATTTTGGTGTGTGGCAGTCACATTTTGAAAATCTATTTATTTGCAAATCATGTGTAAAAAGTTTTATACTATAGAGATTATGCAAAGATAAGGAGAAATAGGCATTCACATTCCAGTTAAGTATGTGTTTGTCCCAACCCTGTTGGAGTGCCTATCGACATTTAAAGTGCACTGGTGCTCTGACCCAGCAATCCCACTTGTATGGATTTACTCAGGAGAGTAGATGCAAACAAAGACTAAGGAGAAAAAAACATACATTTTCTTACCTTTTTGTAATAGTAAAGAAGTGAAAAAATGACCAACTTATATTATTTGGGTACAACAGTTTTCAAACAGAATATTATAAAATACTATATCTTCTCAAATGTTGTGCTACGTAAACAGTCAAAAGAATAAATAAGACTGTAATTTCCTTCCATGAACTCTTTCCTGTTTTAGTTGTTTTCTTATTACTGTGACAAAATGTCTGATCAAAGCAATGTACAAATTGGAGGGTTTCTATTCCATTGCTGCAGGGAAGGAATGAAGTGGGGGCAGCTGATTGTATGGTGTCCACAATCAGTAGGCACAAAGAGACGAATGCTGGGGCTCAGCTCACTTCCTCCTTTAACTTTACCTGGTACGCCAACCTGTGGAATTGTGCTGCCTACTATAAGAATAGATATCCTCTCCTCAATTAATCCAGTCCTAAAATTTCATTACAGACATGCCCCGAAGTTTGTCTTCTAGGTTACTCTAGATCCTGTCAAATTACACTGATAATCTGTGTTAACCACCCATAATCCCTAAGAAAATTTATAATATTTGAAAAAAAATATGTGGAAGAGTATGTTAATGGTGGAATCAAAAAGAAGTAGGAAGAGTGATGATTACAATAAGTATATATTACAGATTTACATAGTATCTCTAGAAGAATATGCAAGAATAATAATTCACACTGTCTGTGAGAAACAGCGTGGGCAGTGAAGATTCAAAGTCAAAAAGGAGATTTTTTTTATTGTCAATGTATTGTATTCCATATATGTCCTTAAGTATTTAAAAGTAACACCAATTTGATTTGTAAAGAAAAGTTTGGCTTTTGTCATTTAGTATAAAAATGAGAACTTTCAGGTACCATGCTCACAGACAGATCAACAAAGCTTCATTATGCATGGGACCTTACTGTGGGATTTCCCAGCCCATGAAAACTCTAAGATAAGTGGCAATCATTGAAGGGAATGAGCCAAAGACAGTTTAAAAATTTCCTTCCAAAAGGACTTAAGAGTGAGGAATCAGCCACCAGAAGACTGTGTGAAAGGCATTTCTGAGTTGAACAGAGGAGTGAAATAAAACTTTTTGTGAGTCTTAGGAAGATCAGGCCATAGGATAAAATCTCATATTCTAATATTACTCTATGGAGAGGAGAGAAGTGGGGAGAGAGAGAGGAAACAAGAAGCAAGGCAGTATAGAGGAAGTAACAGGATGGCAGGAAAAAACATCTATCTGATCTAATAAAATGCACCATGCCAAGGCTATGCTTAAATTAATCAAAAAATACACGCACACTGTTGACTTTGTCAAAACCATAAATGGAGTAGGCTTAGAGAATGAAGGCAGGGAACCAAGGCAAAAGTCCAGGCAGATAATAAAAGAGCTGATAGAAGAATGAGAGGAACTCTCCAGTAAACCTGTTCAGAGTCAAGATGTAAAAGGATGCATTCTTATGGCAAGGCCCACAAATCTCTGACAGTGTGTGACCCCTGCTGATGTATGTCATCTGCATGAAAAGCAGACAAGCTCAGAAAAGTTCCCCAGTGGCACCTGAATGTTCAAACACCCATATTGTTTATGGTCCTCTAGTTAGGTCTAAGAAAAACATGGGAGTAGTAAAGAAAAATTAGTAAGACTTCAAAGTAATTAGTGACTGAGATTGGGATTTCTACATCTGCCTCAGTAAGTTCCCATGAGCCACGGAATAGGGCAGGCAACCTGTGAGTGGAGGTTCAGGGTGAGAAAACAAAAGGCAAATTAATACTTGTCAACATATATTCACTAGATTCAGTTACACTATGGCCACACTTAGTGAACGCAAGTGTCTAGCATTCACTCATATGTCACAGAGCTTGAAGCTGTAGAATGAGTAAGGAGAGTGAGGGCCCTACCATAATCACTTAATGTAAAGGTCAGCAAATCACCTTCCATTCTTTCACTCCAGCAAACATTCCAATCAATGAGAATATCTTACCTGTTTTCAGAAGGGAACGCGTCAGAGGTTGTGGCCCAACTCATACAGCTGGAACCAAAGCATTAGGCGATTTCCTCCAGAATTCTCCAGAGAGCAGGCCTGGTTTTGTTAACTGACTCCCAGGCCAGCCTGCAGTTCAGTTCCCCATGATGAATGCCAACTCTGTTGTTCCTTTGCATTTGTAAAGTAAGTTCTAAGCTTATCAAATATTACTTATCAAATATCTTTAAGCACATTTTTGGCAGATGAATCCAATCCAGGGATGACCTCAATTTAACCAAAGATCTCGTCGTGTACACTCTGGTATGCTGGGTGATAGTAACAAGGGAGGAATCTGTGATGAGCTCCCCTAGAAGGATTTGGAAGGCAGAGGCAGTAAGAATTAAGAATAAGTGATGATAAAAATATCAGAGATACCAACAGGAGAGACACAGTGTTGATGAAAGAATATGAGTAGAAACTCATTGCTTCTTCCTGCTAAGAAACTCCCACCATGGATCAGGGTGTGGTCACTGACAGGAGGGCTAAAGGGAAGTTGGACAGAAGAAAATTCCATCTCTGCCTCAAGACTCCCTTCATCTGTCTCTGTTTTCATATTTTCCCTCCCTTCAGAATGTCACACAATCCCTTAAAACTAACCCTTTCCCAGAATCTCTTGCAGCAGATAAGCAGGAAATACACGAAAGATAGCATCCACTATCTTCTCTGAGTAACTTTTCAGAGAACCAACATCCTATAAAAGAGACATTTGAAATGTTTCTGGATGTGTATATTTATTCACTCAACCCACTGACTCTTGTGTGGGAAAATCACCAGAGATGGCTTCATAACTTGAGTGATGACACTGTGCCTTCCACAGAGGTGGCAGCAGGAGACAAAGCCTCCTCCCTACCAACCCCAGGCAACAAGACGATGGAATTTTCTATACATTGAGATTCTAGTTGACAATCAGGTAAGAAGCAGCAAGAACCCATATCCCTATTAAAGAAACAAATGCAAATGTCAAATGAGAATAAGCTGTGAATTCTGACATAGAATCAACAAGAAGGGGGGATTAGACATTCTAATCATTCGTACACGTTTTATCTCCAAATTTCGTTGCATAGTGTTCTCAAGATCTTTCATCCATGTGCCAACAATACCAAAGATGGATTAGAGAAGACAAGCCATACAAAGAAAATGCCTTTGAGTTCTTTTTTTATCCCTTAAACATCTATACTTATTATAGACTTCTGCATAATGCATCATTTCAGTTCCAATTTCAGCCATAACAACAATTCGAAACTGAAATCTACTTCGGGAAAATATATCACATTCACTTTGTGACTCCACATTACTCTGGGTGTCTGTCTGCATACTTTAGCACTAAAGATCCTAGATTTGTTTAAAGAAACACATTTTTTAAAAAAAACACATATAAGACTCAATCACTGGACAGTTTACTACTATTCTGATGGGCTCTGTGATGTTAACTGTCAGCATCTTAAACTATCATGAGAACTGAGAAGCAAGAGCTCAAATCAAATGTGACCCACCAAGTTATTCAACCAAGACCAGTTATACTCTCAATGCTGAGATAAAGTGGGTGGAAAACACACCCTTGCTACAATGTTTTTCCCTCAATGTTGTTCCCCATATTCAGAATAGAAAACATCCTACCAGGTTTTTTTTCCCACTGAAGATAATCCTGCTATTTATCTGTGGTACCACCCAGGATTTGTTACATGGACTATATTAAATTGGATCCATGAACAAATGGGGCTCAAACCGAAGAACACCTGTTGGTGTCTTGATCAAATAGCCTCTACTTCTCTCCAAGTAAATCTCAGAATCCAACAAATTCTTGATATGAGTCTTTCTACCCTCATGCTCAATTTCTGTCTTTTTATTATTTTACTGTAAGTCAGTGCAAAAGGAAAGGGGAAAACTCTTCTCCTAGGAATGCTATAAATTTTAAAGAAGTCAGATTCAAAGGCTACAAATTAGATTCTAATATACAAAATGTCCAGGAAGGAAAACCTTGTAGAAAACATGTTTATCAGCAGTTGTCTGGGACTAAGGGTAGAAGCAGGTATTAAATAAATGCAGGTGGAAAAGTGAGGAATCTGGTGGGTGATGGCAATATTCATAATGTGACCTAGGTGGTGTCTGTACAAATTTATAGACTGAATTAATGAGATTGAGCTGTAGTGACTTTAGGGGGTAGAAATTATATCCCTAAATGCTGTTTAAAATGCCACAAATTTCTAAAACTCCAGGTTTTGGAGACAAAGAATGTCTTAATTAGGCTTTTAGCCATCTAAATATCATGAGAAATTTCTGCCTAATTAGAAATATTTTAATACAGCAAAATAGGACATTGCTTAAAATAAGTTAAAGCAATGCCAAGACATGCATAAAACTTTCTATGGAGTATTTTGTTTATATATACATATTTCTTGCTTTTCCTTGTTATAAAGAACATGCTCCTAAAATGTGTAAAACTATGCTGTATTAATGTCATCCTGATACTTCATCTAAGAAAGAAGGCTGATCCAGCATCTGTATAATTCATGCATGGTGGGAATAGCAAGTCAACAAAAGATACAAGTTAGATGGTTTGCTGTCCTTTCTTTACTGGCATTCCTCCAGGAAGACTCCAGGAAGGAAAAAGCCAGGACCCAGATATCACCATGACTTCTGTGAGCTAGGATGTTTAAATGATTGAATTGCTCTTCCTGCATGCTCCCAAGATTACATTTCCTACTTTTTTTTACATGCAGAATGGAGTCAGATCTGGCAAAGACAAGTATGCCAAAGTGATGTAGGCTACTTCTACGCAAAGCGATGAAGCATACTGTTTAACTACCCAAGATTTCTCCTTGCTGTGGATGCAGAACTAAAGATCTCCAAGAGGGTTGGTGCATTTCATAGAAGAAGTCTACGATCTTGAATTATGTCTTTGAAAAGAGTGGTCTGGGAGAGCCATTCAACTGGCACTAGGCTTCTGAATCAGAAAAAAAAAGCCTTCCTTTGTTTTGAGTCAGTGAAATTTTAGGATGCTTTGTTGTAACAGTGAGTATTAATTAGCCTAGCTGATATAAGACACAAGAGCACTCAACTGACATGTTCCCCCTTTCTCCTTAATCGTTATAAACTATCCTTACCATTTCCATCTTTCTTTTTTCCTTCATCCTCACCTATAGTTGATGCTCACTTTAAGGCAGAGGAAGAAAGATGATGAGAGTTTTCATCATGTATGTTCTTAGGATCTTTCTTCAAGAGCTGGATGCTTGAATGGGTAATGGGAAAAATGGTGAATTGTAATCCTCCTTTAGTGGATCCATAGTGAGTCTGTTTGGTTAAAATGTTGCATCATCTCCAAAAACAGGCTTTTGCCCACCCCTCTCAAAGCCCCTACAGTGATAAAGACCAGGGAAGAAATGTCAGAGTTGGCAGCCACCTCTAGGTCATGAACTTTGCTTTTGTCACCTACTATTTTGGGTAGTGGAGAAGTGCATGCTGGTTGCTCTAAACTAAAGCTTTCTGTTTACCCCAGAGGTCAGCTTCCTGGAGACAATAAATACAATACCATTTCAGTTCACTCTCAAGGGATGAATCCACAGTCCTTTTCTCCTTTTCTGCTTATAGAACAAACGCAAGGAAAGGAGAGAAGGGAGGATCTGCCCCACTCAGAGACCATACCCCTAGCCACACAGAGTCCTTGCAAGGACTGCCACCCCAACCCTCTGACTCCCCTCACAACTCATCAAAAAAAAATAAAACAATCCAAACAAAAAACAGCTCATAAAACAGTAAACAAAATAAAGTCAGTTTTTCTTTGCTTTTTTTTTTTTTAAAGAACAAAATGAAACTTGAGGAAAAACTTACTGGAGTTACAGTTTATCCTGATACAGTCTAGATGGGGAAAAATAAATGAAAGATGAAATTGCATCCTTCAAGGTAACAGCTGCAGACATCCAAAAACAATCAGTCCACCCTTCCGGGGACAGACACACGCAAGAAATGTGGCCATTTTATATATATACATATACAATATGTACAAAATTACGGGTGGGTGTATATGTACAGTATATTAATTAGTAAAGTTAGATACATATATATATACACACACACACATATATATACACATATGTATAGAGATATATACTGGTATACATATATATCCACAATAGACATCAAGACTTTTTTTGTTGGTGGTAGTGGTTTTTTAAAAAAAACCTATTCATTTGTATAAATTATTTCACAGTTGGATTTTGAGATGCTAATTTGTTAAAGTTAGAAAATTAGAAAAAAATTTCCCACCAGATACAGGTTATATCCCCCTATAATTTATGTCCTTAAAATGATCTTGAGTGAATTAACAAGAATTTTGCATTAGAGTTCCAAATATAATCACCATTCTGACACATTGTATCATTTTTTTAAAAAAAATATGTCTTTGAAGTTTCACAGGGTAGTATTTAACCCTTTCTCTTCTTCTAAAATCCAACCCCCTCCGCCCTCACTTTAGGTTGGGCCCCGGATACTATAGAAATTTGTACAGGCACACTTGCCATCACCCTTGGACATAAGGAAAGGGTTAATACCACCTGGTCATTTCCTGTCATAAAATGGCCACTTGCAAACAGCTAACCGCACCAACACCCATCACAGATTTTAGAGAGGTGGGGCCAATCAGGTGTAGGGTACAAAAAAACCCTAGGATGTTATCACAATTGGTTGGCTTTCCTGATTGTTATTGGTTCAAAGGCTCCCGGACCAACCCACTCACGAAGCCTATCTCTGTCTTCCTGCCCAAATGCCCAGACGGAATGAAGTGTCTACAGCATTCAGGGAGAAGGCAGGGCAGGTACGTGTGGAGGAGGTCGTGGGTACCTTTGACATCCTGCCTATTTTACCCTGTGATTCTGCATCACAAGAGGGAAATCCTTTGGTTTGGGTTTTGTCTCTTACATGGGAAACATGGGAAAGAATTGCCTAATTGCCTGTTGACGACCACACTGGGAATTCTGTGCCAGAGGTCAGAGGAGCTAACGCTTCATTCATTACTGTCTGGCAGTCATGGGCACACCTCATGGGGATTCCTGAGTAGAGTCCATAAGGGTCAGTAGGAAAATGGGCAGCAATGGCTGGAGTAATGGCTTGGGAACTGTTACCAAATTGCCCAGCTGAACCCAGGGTTGGTTCATGATGGTGGAAATTCCAATCAATATTCATATAAAGTAGGATATTGAAAGGTCAAAGTCAATAATGAGAAAAGAAAGCAAGCTACTGGGAAACATACCAGTACATAAACCATTCTGCTGCTGCTCAAAATTCACCCAATAGTTTTCAGAGGATTAGCACAGCATAATGCCACCATTTGGATTCCCCTAAAGTGAGCTATTTTAAATGAACAAGTGAAATAGGAACTACTGGCACCCAGCCCAGTAGAACAGAACGATGCTCAATGCAGTTAGGAGCAACTTATAAAATCCAGTCATCTTGATGATGGAGGCAGGTAGCTTTTTGGTGTTGTTCCCCGGAAGAACATCTCTTGAGAAAAATCTGGGTTTGGTTTCGTGCGGTTAGGTTTGTCATGTGTCGTCAACCGCAACAGAAAAGTGGGAGCAAACAGCCCTGGAGCAATTGGTACGATCACCAGACAGAGGAGGCCATGCCCCTAGGAGGGCTGGAGAGTCAGGGCAGGCAGGAAGGAAAGGTAGGGCTTGAGCTATTGGTTGCAACTAACCTTACCCAAAGTTGGAGAAATACCTCTTCCTGACTTACCAAGGGAGGGGAAACAGGAGTATGGGGAGACATGCTTAGGAGAAAGAAGAGTGGACCTAAAGCCACCAACCCAAGGACTGTAAGCAAAAGTTTTTCTCTTCCGCTGTGCGAAGCTCAGGATTCTATCATTAGACAGGAGTCTGGTGTAAGGAGAGGTATTTGAGTTGGGTTAATCTTCCTGGTCATGCAAATACCTCCACGAAGTCTATATTGCGCCTTTAAATCAGTGTGAGAACGGGGGGCTTTCAGGGAAGATGGACAATATGTTTAAGTGAAGACACATTTAATTGTTTTATTTTACCGAAAGAACAAGGAAGTACTTTATGGGGAAAAAAAATCTTCTCTAGTGTCTTCTTGACGAGCATGCCACATTCTTGTGGTGAGGGAATGCATGTTTTTTAAATGAAAAATGAGTTGGAGAAGGTCATGTCCTCTGTGTACGTCTATCGTCTATAGCAGCCAGGGTGCACTCTCTGAATGAAAAAGTCTACGTGAGTGCATTTGGGTATGTGCGCATACGTGTGCTACTTGTTTGGTTTAGTTCCTTTGCCTCGTAACAGTGAAGTAGGAGAAGTGGCTGCTGTATGTACTGGTGAGCTTTGCAAGAGCGTGGAAGCCATGGATGCTTCTGAAAGCTGTGCATTTTCAGTTATGAAGACGCAGTGTTCAGGATGTCTAGGGAAAGCAAATCTGGAGAATTTAAATGTGATTAACTGAATGCCTGACACTGCCCTTAGAGTCATGAGTATGGACGGAAGCCTCCCAGCTCTTCCGCAGACATCTAAGGCTTCATCTCTATCAGTGGCTTTCCTGCGATGTGACTCAATTAAAACGGAGCACGTAGGCAAATAGAGGTCCCCTACGTGGATGTTTCAGTGGTGACTGTCATGAATGTTGCCGTTAAGAACCCCATCACTGAGCCATAATGCAGATCTGTGGAGTCAACAGACAGCGCATAATGGTTTAGAGACAGGGGTTCTAATCTCAGCTCTGCTACTAACTTCCTACAGAAGTTTCATGCCTAGCAAAGTAAACATGAAAAAAGCTTTGCTAATTTATCTCCTAAAACTATTGTTCGATTGAAATAAAATGCAGTCTTTGAAATATTTAAATGTACTCTGATGGCAAAATACTGTCATTACCTCTTTTAATGCACAAGGAGCAAATACTGGTTGATCAACAGCAATGTTTGTAACTTTTTAAATGATGCTGCCTAGTGTCTGATATCTTGTATATTGGCTGGGGCCACATATGCCTGCCTTTAGAAAACAAAGCCTTAGAAAAATTCTAGCCTCCTTGGCATATAGAAGTTAGATTACATCAGAAAAGGAGATACTAGGTTTCTCTCATTGAGCTCCCATGTGTTAGCCATTTGAATGAACTTGAATATCTTTTGTGTGCTCTATGAAGGGGGGACAACTTAAAATTCAAGCACCCAAGAGGCTAGCCTGAGCTACAGAGAACTCCAGGCTAGCTTTCACTACAGACTGAGACCTTTCCTGAGGGAAAAAATATAGTAAGAGAACAAAGTTGGTTTGGGAGAAGCAAACTGTGCTTGGAGATAATTTTCTTCTTTCTTGTCACAAAGAAATGACTTTTTTTTTTTGAAATGACTCTTTGTGACAAGGCAGAAGAAAATATTTGGGAGAAGCGGAGAAAAAAAACCCTTGGACAAATCCTGAATATGAAGTGTGTATACAGTACAAGGATTAATGTTTAGTTTCCTATGTCAGGCTTGAGAGAAAGTTAGATAATCTAAAGTCATACTTGTGATGCACCATACCGCTTGGCGAGAAGCAAACAACTCTCTCTTTTTAGAGAACAGTGTTCTAATGCCATTGAGACTCTTTCACGCTCTTTGTCTCAGCATGGTAGGAGCTAGACAGAGGGTGAGCTAACAAATGCTGGAAGGCAGAAACTATCATTTTGGAAGGCTTGGGTCTCACGTTTGGCCACAGTTTAAAATAGAGAAGGTGTGAATGGCACGTTTCTAGGAATACTTTTAGGATCCATGACTCTGTGTGTGTGTGTGTGTGT